>JAQGAE010004731.1:0-12300 GCA_034696685.1 Julus scandinavius | reverse complement strand
ACCCTTATATATATTACTTAATTGTTTTATTCCAAAGTTTATTTTCTTTTATAAAGAACATTTTAATTGGAATATATACTTCCATGTCACTTGAAATGTATTTATTTACGCATTTAAGGGTACCATAAAACTACGATGTTTGGTTAGAAAAAAAAAATCATCATGTATTTTGAGTTTTCTGTTGTTGACTCTGGTCTACACTTACTCAGACAACCCGTCTTTAAATCTATACTTTTTAAGGAGAAATTACTTTCAAATTTCCATAAAGATGCATAAAACTTATATAACTTATAAGTCATGAACAATAATATAGACTTACATGAATACTGCAAGGATTCTGGTAGGGCAGCTGCTTGGATCCACCTGGTGTAAGGGTTATCGGCACCCAATCCCCCGGCGTAGAACCCGCCCGGAGTTGAAGCTGTGGGAAAGACGACCCCTCCTCCCCCACCAGAGTTACCCCCGCTGAAATCCAAGGGGTTAACATTGCTGTTGTGGAGGGGGTGGGGGTGCCCCTGGGTAAGGGCAGAATGACCTTGGCCTTGGATTGGTAGAGCAACCGGTGACGGGGCACCGCAGTCTGGGGCTTTTGGCTCCTGTAAGTCTAAGATGTCTTTGACCGAAAAACTGCTTGATTTTTGGCCACCAAGGGACATTTTCATATCCATTAGCCTGTAAAAAAAATATACTCTTTTAGTAAATGAAATATTAGTGTATATAAACAACATGCGATCGGGTATATGGTCCCTTCGTTTTTGAAAGATTGAGAATTCATGTCAACTTGCATGACGTTTAATAAAGTCAACAAGAGCAATGATATAAAAATTACTCACTTAGTTTTTTCTTATAACCAATGTAATTTTGTAAAATTTGACATTGTCACATTTATTTAATATAAAATAAAAAGTAAATAGATAATTGGTTATTGAAATAATTACAAAATTTGTCGTGTTATCTATGCAGGAGGCTTGTGTAATATGGACACGCATGCATAATGCCAATTATCTAAGAATTGATAAAATAGCCGTGTCTTTTTGCAAATAAATATATAAAACGTATTCACTTGTAAATAATAAAACATTCTTGCTGTATATAATGTTAATTAAGTTTAACATCGGCCTAAACTATGTAAATGCTTGCAATCTGATGAGCGAAAAACTTCAAAAACATGTTCACGGTTTTTCCATACATTTTCTATAGTTGAATCAACAGATAAATTATCCAGGCGGGCAATACAATTTGTTTTATAAAAATTTCTCAATAATTTCTCAAACATTTTTGTGATAAAATATTTTATGCACGGGAAATTTATGTAGAGTGTCATCTAAAAAGATAATACGCGCGCATCTGCATGACATTGCATTTTACAAGATAAAATTACCAATTAATAATACATTCAAAGTAATGCATCCTTAAATATAACAATTTCGTAAAAAAAAGTTTACATGTAAACTTTTTTATATATAGCATTCAAAGCAATTTACCAATCATTAAAAATGCATTTGCTTTGTTAATTGAGAATAAAATTAAAAATGAATTTAAAACTAAATATTAGCTATACCAAAATGTATTAAAAATATTCATGCAGTTAATGGAAACTTGAATTAATTGGGTAATTTTTTTCTTTTTTTTTATAAACAAAATTTTATATTTGAGCGAAAGGAAATTGATGGGGGCCACTATACAGATTCGCCAAAATAATAAATTTACCTTATCTATATTGGAATATTTACCTATATACTCATGTCATATATTTGCTTATATAATGTACAGAATATATAATTCTATATATTCTGAACTCTTAAAAGGGAGTTTTGTGTAAAATATTAAGATAGTTTTCCTTTTGGACTAAAGATTCGTATATACATGTTACTACATCATATATTTCAGATAAGAAATCAGATTGTCAAGCATCCCAATTCTGAAAGATAACGTTTGTTGGAAGTGGATCACGTTACCACATGAATGCATGGTTATTCAGAAAATATATACTCATGAAGGATGACAGTTTTATCCTGTGATTTCACCTTCATACAACTACAACATATAGATATGATGTGCAGAATACATTTCCAACGCATATCCCTAAAGTGTTTGCACAAAGTTGTATAGGCTGGTATAGGGCAGTTAAAGGTGTACCGGCTACTTTGAGCCCATACATTCGCCTTTCACAACATTTTGTGAGAAAAGAACTTGGGTACTTTTAAGAAAGCCCTCGCACACTGATTTCACATATTAATTTGTGATATCAGAGATCATGCAATTGCTATATTAATGATGAAGATGTTTACTTGAAGCCTGTCTGGAGGCATGCTAACAACACAATGTGGTTTTATACCATCTGGAGTCATGCATTTATTTCATGCCAAACGACAGTTCAGCGAGTCAAGTCATATTATGTAATACTTACATTACACCAACAGTCCATAGAGGCCTGCCTTTAGACCAAGGACCAGGACGATGCAAAAGGGCCAGATTCTCCAACTTGGCCGTGTCGGAAGCCGACGGCAGACCGCACTCGGGCCGCGAAGCACTTGTGCCCTCAATTCTAGCAATCCAGATATCCCACCTTATGTGAGACTGTCACTGAGAACTTGACCTTTCGCCCTAGATTCGGGTCACGCTTTGTGGAGTCCTGTTATCCAGGAATGACGTCTAAGACACTCTGGCCGGTAGCCTTTGGCTGCACGAGGGCAACATGGATGTCGGATCCGGAAAATCGCGAAAAATCCGTCAAAATCCCTGGACAGTTTGCGGGGGTGGGCAAGGAACAAAATGGCCGTCCGTAGTTGCGACTGTCTCGGGTTACAGATAAGCACCCTAGAGAAAACCCTCGGGGTTAAGACCAGTTAACGGCCCGTTAACGTTCAAAAGTAGCTCCTCGGCATGCCAACGTTCGAGTATCCACGCAGCAGCCATGCTCGTACCGGCCTGACGGATCCCCCGCCCACCGGCTCAGGCCACGCCCCTTGGCGCTTGCATTGGAACGCCAGGTCGATCAATGAAGCGCTCTAGCCTGCTGCCCATTGGGTCTGACGCAGGAATCAATGGCATGGAACGCCCTCTGCCCGGTTCCATGGCCCGGCGATGAATAGGAGGTGGGAGCCCATAGGGCCCCTGAGGGCAACAAAAGGTGCCTACAGCCCACCAGTTCTGCAGCTGGTGGATGCTCTTGAAGCGAAGGCTAGACCACCGACAAAACGGGACAAATAATTAAAGCTCACTCTCCACGCTCCCTCATAAAAATGGATGCGTGTAAAAAATAATGATATATGGGATGTGAGAGTGGTAATAGTGGTAAGGGGAACGGATTAAGGAGGAGAGGGGGATTTGGTGCGAGAAGGGCTCTTCAGTCTTGCACTTGGAGGGTCATTGGTTTTACAGCGGTTTACAAGCACTCTCAGAAACTGGTCCTCCAGAGTTTAGGGGTTTGGCTCAAGCCACCAGAATGCATGATGTGCACAAAATGAGTTCAGAGGTGCGTTGCTGCACCGCCGCCTTGATGAAATGGTTATGTCAAAATATTTTGTCATAGTATCAGAATTCTTCAATATCTGGTCGGTGCATATACTGCAGTGTTTTGACTGTATTTTAGGGGATTTCTCTTTGTTTTAAAAGATGGAATCTGGTTGCTTTTAATTCCATTACATAATTCTTTCAGGATGTAGTAAACTTATGCATGGACTTTATGTTAAATGTTATTGTATATAGGGTGTATTTTGTTGTGCATTTTTGGTATATATTATTGAATTGGCCTCACTGCATACTGTTTCAGAGTATATGTTTTAAAACTTAATAACAATGTGTCGAAGTACTTCAGAAAATACTTTGACATGCAATGTTAAATTATATATGAATACATATTTTTGCCTGGATAAATATCGACACTATATAATGCGAACTATATATTTATATGCATGCATCTTTCAAACACTTTTTAAAATACTAGTTGCCTGCTTTTTTTATAAATTGATTGGTGTGTGTTATAGTTATACCGTATAGATGATAAGATATATTAACATATATTTTTCATAAATATCCTTGCAGTTAGTTGACAAAAATTGAAATCATAATTCATACAATGAATTTATTAAATATGCTTTATACACGCATGCAGTACAAGGCTGCTGCACGGGGGTTAGAGAAAATCATGACATTGGACCAGCTTTTACACAACATCAAGATTCTTCTTGGAATGGACTTACAAGTTTTGAACATTGAATATCACAGATTATACGAACGGTATTTCAAATTTGATGGGTTTTGATTATACTGTAGTATTTCGTATTATACAAGGAACGTGAAAGGTATACATGAAAAAAAATATATTTTACGACCATCAATGTGCTTATTTACGTTCAAAGTATTCACGCATATAGTAAGTGTAGAAGTATATATAGACTTTGCTAATCCACTGCTTTTCAGCAGCAACCACAAACCGGAAAGGCTGACAGGGGACACTCTTGTTAGGGGAACACATGGAAGTACAAGAGGCTTTTTCAGCTGCATGCTTTTTAGTGGCATCCGTTTATATATCCTCCTACTTGGAAAAACAAATCAGTTTTTGATCAACCACCAAAAAAGCGGTGTCATGGACTTGAAACATGACTATTCACCCTCAATATGCTTAATTTGAGATATGCATACTGTAAGCTACAGTAAAATACATCGTTGCTATATACCTATGCTATAGCAGAGGTGGATTCGAGGTCAACACACCTTGCATTTCCCGTGGACATTAATTTGTGAAGATAGCACTGTAGACATTGGTGCGAGGGATTTTTTTTCAAGTGTGTGATTTTCTGCAAGTGGTTTCTTGTTCATGACTGCAGGCCTATGGAGTCTACATTATTGTTTATAAGCCGGTTGTATTGACATAACACACTGGCCAAGCACGTTATATTAAAGCTTGATGGTGGCTGCATGGAATGACATATTCCCTCTCCTGGTCAGCACTCAACTCGACTTCATATACAAGATGTAGGCAAAGCTGATATGTTTGCACGCAAACTTTGATGTATAATATGAGAAAGGGTCCCCTTTTTTTGGCTTACGCGATTTTCAGCTGCCGTTTCGAGGCCCGTGTATTTACTTTTCCCATGTATTTGAAAAGAAGGAGGGCTATAGCTCACTCGCGTACAATGCTCGTGGATGGCAAAAGTCTCTTCTGGATATACAGAGAAGAATACTCCAGCAAGATGGCCTGCATGCGTGTGGATGTCATTAAAATGATTTGTAGAAAGGTCTAGTCATTTAGACAAACAGGGGTTCGGTTGGTGAAGTTAAGGTTAGTGGCGACCCATGGGTGAAATATCAAAATGATATGAAAAGCTGAAGGCATGCAGACAATGCTAGAGCAATATGCCAGTCACGATATAATGATCGTTGCAAGTTTGTCAATAAAACTAAAATGTTGCTAACATCGTATAGGGAAAACATTCGTTAGGGATTGCTAGATGTATACACAATTGTGAGAGAAATTAAAACCAAGTGTTTCTTATTTTTACAAAAATCATAAGGGCCGTTCAAAAAGGACGTCTTCAAGACAGGGTATGGGGGTTTGTTGGCATGTGGAAGCCATGTGGACAGGGAGGAGGAGGAGGAAAAGGGAAGTCATTATGGACGTCCAGTACATATGATTGAAACTTTTCAGTTTTTGGTTTTTCTGTTTAATTGAGTTTTAAAGATTAGCGAAAGGGGAAATTGACACCAGAAGAAATGTGTCCCCAGTCCTAAATGTACTTTTATTTTTAAAACCTCGGGAAAATCTGGTATTATGCCTAAATTTGTGTTATACACCAATTTTATGCTGGAATTGCCCTTCGAGGTCAGGAAATTTACGTTAATCAGGAAAATCTGAAAAATGTCGTGGAATTGGCAGCGAGACGGGCACTTGGAAATTTATACATATATTTTCTGGACACCCTACTTTTTAAAAAAATGTATGACGTCTACGATGGGGGGGAAGTCTGGACTAAAATGGACACCGTGTGGACAGGAGGTAGGGAGTAAAATTTTGCAGATATTTCTGGTATGTCTTTTTGAATGGTTCCTTCTTCTTGAATTTTGGCATTTCAGAGATGTTGGGAATTATTCTTAAAATAAGTTGGTAATCGGTCGTGGGAGGGGTTCTTGAATTTTAAGGAATGTGCATTGTAATCCTTGAAATATTTCTTGATATATCGTAAGAATATACCGAATACTCATGCATAAACATCGTCAAACAAAATTACCCTTTGTAATGCTTGTTATTAATTCGATTGTATATATAGATTTTGATTAGCGGATTTAGTTTATTGTGAATGAGTTTAATCAAGCATATAGTATATTATATAGAAATTTAAAATATGAGAAAATGTGTGAGATGCGGTAACTGCATGCATACAAGCGGAGGAGAATGAACAAAGTGCTGAAAACCCCATTATAGTTTTCAGGGTTTTCGGCTTATTTATGTTTTCAATATTTAAAAGGTTGCCAAAGTAAATATTTACAAGTTTAAGAGGTTGTTTTGTAAAAATAGAAGCGAGGCATTTTAAATTGTACAATCAAACTGCAATAATGAAATAAACCGAAAAGTTGAAATAAGTTAAAAAGTATGCCGAAAAATAAATCGAAATTAAAGATCTAATCCAATGTTGTTTTCATTTTTGTCAGCATGTATTGATTGATACAAGTATAATGAAGTGTATAGTAGCTTGATAAAATGATTTGTCAAGATCCACCTTTAATTTTTCTTAAATGATTACAGTATGTAGTTGAAATTTATACTTTAATTTGCTTAATGTTTTTCCCATGTATTCTCGAAAAAGTTTTCCCATTTGATTAGCCTGTAAATGCTCGTTCACATCGGAGAAAACGCGAAACAAAAGCATAGTGTTTTCAGGGAATGTTTCGACAAACGTGTTTTCAGGGGCATGTTTCGAAAAACAGGTTTTCATAAACAGTGTCCAAGCCACAAAAAAAAGCATTTCAGAAAGAAACAATTAAACGTAGGAAATGTTGCTGGTCATGGCGCTCCTATGATATGTCAGCCTATAAGGTCTTCAATGACTGCCTTCAATAGAGCAGATGACAGTATAAACGCCGTGGTAGGAGCGCCATGACCAGCAAGCATTTTTGTATGTAAACCGACTCATGAACTAACACAAAAATGTTTGCGACATGCTTTTGCACCAAACGTTTTTTGAAATCTCAAAACAAAACTGGTGAAAAACTTTATAAAAAAAAATATAAAAAAATAAACATATTTGCAGAAAAACTGTTTTTATTTCATGTTTGCTCCGCTCCGGTGAGGACTGACTCACGGATCTTAAAGTTGCATTGAGTCATACAAGCATGTATACCAAAACAGTCTATTGACAGCTATGCATGACCTCCAAGTAATTATAAAACATATTATATTACAAAAAGTTTTCCTGATTAAGATAATAAAATTATACTAGCAGCAAATTTGCTTTGCTATATACATTCATGGTAGAATCACATATGCGAGCGTCCTAAGGATGGAATATCCCACTAGTTATGTATGACACCCATCGTGCAATTAAGTTAATTTTGGAAAACCTTGCATATTTCCCTATCATTATTAATTGGTTCCGTACTAATTGAGTCCAGTTGATGCCGAGGTTTCACACTTTCCCACCGCATACATATTATATAGTTCGGTATACAATTTTTTTTGCTTCAAATGGTGATTTATTTAGCCACAAATATACACCGCAATAAAAATCAATATAAAGTACACGTGTAATTTTTGTAACGATAATTTCAGGATGTGTGACAAGAACTTAAGCCCATTAATAAGCCAATCTGGCAATGCTGCAAGTTTTCAATTCAGTTTTCCCCCTCTGTATTTGTGCGTTACTCCCCTATTCTATCGCCCCAACGTATATGCAAATGCAGGGAGAGAAAAGGAAATAATTTGCAGATAACATGGCACAAACACGTCGACTCCATAATAAAACAAGTTGAATGCAAGCGCATAACCCCATTTATAAGCCGCAGGATTTTAATTAAACAGCTCGCTGAAAATCCTATTTAAATTAAAAGAAGCATCCAATTAGTATATGCAGAGCGTGTACACCTGCAATTTGTGCGAACCAAAGAGGTGATTTCGTAATTTAATTAACTATATGGCTATCGTTATGATGAGATTAATACAGTATTTGGTAACTTTAAAAGTGATTATTTAATAACTCATGCAATGTGTGTTTATAGGCTACAGTTTATTGCGGCTTTTGATGGATTAAAGTTACATAACCTCGTGCAGGCATTAGGGGGAAAATGAAGGGTCAATCCTTATATCCGATATTACATTTTGAAAGTAGAACACCATTTGCCTATGTTGGATTAACAATTACAAATATCGTTTGATGCATATAGCAAGGCAATTTTCTTTTCAAATTTATTTTTATTCGAATATATTCACAATACATGTACTAATATTAAAACATAACTGTTATAGGAATATTGTGAAAATCCACGTCCAACTAATCTGTACTGTGTGTTTGGAAATTAAAATGAATTCGTATAATAATGAAATACACTGTGAGTCATACAAAAGTAGAACCCAATAAAAAAAATCACAACTTCGTGAAAAATGGTTCGATTTAAATTAAATTTGACACTTACATAGAACAATAGTGTAGGAACAAAAACTTTTTCTGGACATGCGACATATCTCCGAATTTTTCATTTTTCAACAAGGCTCACCGTGCTCGAGAAACAGTTGAACTACTGCAACGGGAAACGCCACAGTTCATCGAACCCAATCACTAGCCACCAAACAGTCTGGACTTAAATCCAGTGGACTACAAAATTTGGGGAGTTTTCCAGGAAAAGGTTTACAGATCGAAGATTAATAATATCGAAGACTTGTAACTATGAATTAAGAAAACTTGGATTGAACTTGACCAGCGTATAATCGATTCGTCAATCAAAGAATGGCGCGTTAGACTCCGGGTTTGTGTATAGATGTCCCTGGTGAAAACGTCAAAGTTTATTTAAATCGAAGCATTTTTAACAAAATAATGATTTTTTATTGGGTTCTACTTTTTTATGACTTATAGTGTAGCATAATATAAGTATAATATAAGAGAATCGGTACCTTACTATGCAATTTCTCATTGCACATTTTAGACTGAAATTTGAAAAAATAGGTTTTTTCCTTATCCTTCAAATAAATCATATTTGGAAATTAAATGCTTTCTGCATTTTGCATTAACGTATGTATTTATGCTCAATTTTAGTGTAATCACAGCATTTTGTTATTTTGCCTACAAAGTGTATATTGTAAACTTTTAATATTTCTCTTCATTATAGTATATGATTTCCCAAGAAGAAATTTTTCCAAAAAACTAGCACGTGTGTAAAGTTTATATAGACACAGTGCTGAGGTTTGATAATACAAGTATTTGTTATAATTTTGAACAATTTTGCAGTAATGTGCATGATGAATGCCCATAATCATATAAGCATCAATTTATCTATTAATTTTTACATACATACTTTTACATATTAAATATATACTAGATGGATAGGCTTCTGGAAAAGGGATTGCCATCAAACCAGAAATATAAACTTACTAAGTAATTTGCCTATCTTTCGGCATATCATCTCGGATAATATTTGAGGTTATAGACCCTTTATTGCTTTTAAGATGGCTTTTGGCATATTGAAAATTTTTATTTTGGACGAAAGTAAGAGCAAACTCTGGTATAAGTGCGCTCTCTTTGCGCTTATTGATTCTCGTCATATCGCTTTTGCATGCATGTCTATATAAGATGCAAGACGCACGCTATTTGATATAAAAGGTAATAGAGACTCCGTGGCTGATGTGCTTTCCATATTATATTTATTTGTGACCAAACTATTGTTTATATTGAGAAGGAAAAGCGCAAAATTTATCTATAAGGCGATATACAAATACAAACGTGAATATTGGATTTCAACAGTATTTCGATACAGGGTATCCATGAAGGTTTTGGTGGCAGTGTTTATAATTTTATTCTTAATCGTATACATAATAATAGCTTATTGTAGATAGAAAATATTAACATCATGCATCATAATGCACACTTATTTTTTCAAAACATGATTTTTTTCCTTTGATTCGTTGATTCATGAAAACTATTTCATGATGTCAAAATAAGAAAGTTTTATTGATTTTTAAAATCTGCATGGTGCCACATATCAGAAATAGATGATATTTCACCAGAAATATACTCAAGGCGATATAATGCTCGTGTAATTGAATTGGTTGTTTGTATTTATTCAAAATGTGCTTAATTAACGGATCACGACTAATTGGCAATATGCTCATATACTGTAGCATATATGCTCATATAATGTCAACAGGATTTCTGCAAGAGTTTACAGAATGGTAGAAAATCTTAATTTTCTACATACTGATTCATATTGTATGTCAGTTTTCTAAAGATCTTTATGGTCTTATGGATGAAAACTGAGTTTTCATTCAGTTTTCTAAAGGTATTCAATGTCTTTTAAACAAATGAAAATATTCAACTATTGATGTTGTTATATTAGACCAAAATAAGAGAAAATGTATCTATTTATCTGCATATTTTGTTTGCGGGGAGAATTTTAATGCCATTTTGTGTGCCGTTACTTGAAAAATGCTGAAAAACACTACTTCTCATAGTTGTTGCATATACGAATTAATAGACATGATATGAGAGAAATAATTGAATAGGAGGGAAGAAGGAAGGGGTGGGACTTGCTATGGTTGGTTATTTTACATTTAATTTCTGATTATAACTTAATCACTGCCTAAACCTCACGGACAATTTTTTATTATAATGTATATCTTTATGAATGACACAATGGCATTGTAAACTTTTGATATTCAATTAACAGAATGTCATACAAAATCTCCAAGCTGAACTAATAATCCTGAAACTACCCACGCTTTAGCTACCATCAATACAACACGCGACGGAATTTGAAATTTTAGGCACGTGCTTAATTTTATTGTGTGAAATGCCGGAAAAGCCCCCTACCTTTAACAGATGAGGGAAAATTGCCCAGCTATGACAATGTCACGGACACCAAACGCCGGAAGTTGGCCAAACCATGATCATGACACGCTATTAGACACCCTCATCCCAGCCGTTAGGTTTCACAGGTCCAGACTTTTATTGGCATTTTATGCATTTTATAGAAGCAAGCTTATTAAACGCACCCCAGAAGCACATCGAGGGCGTGATAAGGTGGGGGTTTAAAGCTGCTGGGCAGGTGACCATTAATCTATTTGGTACCGTTGGAGCGAGTAAACGATTGTTTCCCTCGTCGGATGCTTGTTTTTTACATAGTCATTCACACAAAAAATTGCCATTTCCTAATGGAAATCTAATTTCTGATGAAAAGCTTGGTTATCTGTATTAAAGTGGCATGCATGATACAAGAGCATTTATTGCATTATAATCGTTTTAGGAATTCGACAACCATATATGCATGGTGAATCCGCATTTATAAAATCGCCTGTAAAGTAGAACCTGTCGAAATGCATACTCTTGGGACTAGTGAAGAATATGCTTTTAGACTGGTTATGCATTTAGACAGATTCTGCTGTTGTGGGAAACAATATTGGATACATAATGCAAACCATTTTATTTTAATTGATAAAATGTTTTTCAAATCAACGTTCATTTTTTTTCTCTTTTCTTCTGGCTCTTCTGCGTTGCTGGGCATAATCAAACAAGGAATCTATGTATATATGCTTTTTTTCTGCACCATTAACATCCAGATTCTGTATATCCAAGAGTTATCCTATAAACTCGCAATTATGACTAAACTTACGTGGATGTCCTAAATATCTGGAATTTTAATCCCAAATTGTCAAGTTTAATAAACGCTAAATATATATTTTTTTTCTATCAATTATCAAAATTATATCACTGTTTACATGATCATGATTCAAACTGTATACGAATAGCCATTGAGATACCAAAAGCTATTTTAATTGTACGTATCCAATGCGTTTATCGTAATTTATTCATGACGTCACGCTTGCGAAATAGAGTGAACAGATGTTATTATGTTTTGCAGATTCCACTCGAGTTGAAATTTCGTATCACATATGGCTTGTCAAGCATACAACTCTTCATTTCATCAACAATGATGCTGATTACAGCCGTGTTGCACTAGGATTTTTATTCCATCCAATGGAAATAAAGCTTAAAAGAAGGCTGAATGTTGAATGCACGGTAAAAATCTACATAGAAAATTGTACATTCTCAAGCATGAGTTCAAAGTTTGTTTTATGTTTGACAATATACAATG
>JAQGAE010004730.1:0-12300 GCA_034696685.1 Julus scandinavius | reverse complement strand
CCCCCCCCCCCCCCCCCCCCCCCCCCCCCCCCCCCCCCCCCCCCCAAGCCATTATGGACTTCCACTAATGATGGCATGTTTCAGTTTTTGGATTTTCTGATTGAGTTTTAAAGGTCAGTGAAAGGGGAAATGGACATCGGAAGAAACGTGTCCCCAGTCCCAAACGTACTTAGATTTTTAAAACCTCGGGAAAGTCGGGAATTGTGCCTAAATTTGTGTTGAACACTAATTTCATGCCTTGAATTTCCCTTCGAGGTCAGGGAATTCCCGTTAATCAGACAAATCTGGCGAAATGTCGTGGAATTGGTAGCGAGATGGGTGCTTGCAGATTCATAGGATGGGCCTTTGTATGTTCCAACACATTTTCTGGACACCCTACTATTAAAAAAAATTAAGGACGTCTATGAGGGGAGGGGGGGCTGGTTTAAAATAGACACCATGTGGACAGGGTGTAGGGAACGGTCGATTTTTGAAGGATTTCGGGGACGTGTTTTTTGAATGGTCCTAAAGTTGAATAAAAAACTACAAATCTCAAATGTTTTGAAATTCACTTGTCTAGTCTTCAAAAGATGTCAATAGATAACGATGAAATCTTAAGATGGATATTCTTGATTAGGCTAGAAAGGAAGATTCTAATATGCCATCACATTGCCATCAACTATGACTTACCCATATTCGCGTTCAGTACCTCCTATGACCTACCATGAGAGGTTCATACGGTGCTATAGGAGGTGCTGAACGTGTGCATATGGGGAATTGATATGTACGTAGATGGCACTGGTGTTCGTAAGATACGCTCCCATAACCTTTAAGATGTTGGCCATCACTTGAGTACTCCCAAAATCTTGAATTGGTTTCCCACCTGCGGCTGGGCCATTCCAGAAACAATCGTTTTTTAACGTGAATTTCTTTGGCTCGAAGAGCAACCGTTGTCATTGCTCATTCAACACCTGTTCTCGATGAAAACAGGAAGTGTGCACTGGAATCGCTTTCAGCTCAAAGTCCATTACTGCTTCCCTGGAGAACAGGGGCTGAATTTCGAGCAGAAAAATTGATTTCGGCGTGTGAGCCTCGCCTTTGTACTGCTATATGGTAATGGCTGTTGGCATCCGATGCGAATTCAGTGTCAAGATCTCTCTCTGGGCAACAGACGTTTAGGAATGCTTTTCTTGTTCGGAGGTTGTGGCTCTTTTTTTTTTGAACAGGTGGTTGGTGCAACCCCTTTCGTGCCCACGCACTCGAAGTCGGTGGGGCGGTGTTTCTAATCAGATTAATATTTAATAAGCGCTCGATTATAATTAGAGAGGAACACACGGATCTTCTTGATGAGTAGTGTTATCAAAAGACTGCCGGTTTGGATGTTGAGCGGGTTCTTAATGACGTAGAAAATAAGACCCTGCCAACTTTTCTAAAAAATCAAAGACGATGTTACCAGGAAGTAGAATACTTTAGGATTTTTACACCATATTCACTAAGCAAACTGTCTCAAAGAGGAGTGTAAAGTGGATGGAGTGGACCATCTGCCAAGGTTTCAAAGCTGTGTGTGCTAGTAGACCAACGTTTTTCAAAATTTTGATTATGAAATTTTGGTAGAAATTTTATGAACTATAGAAGCAAATTCTTGTAAAAAATGGCATTTCCAATTTGAATATTTGGAAGTCAAGGGTCTTAAACCAACCACATTCTGGCGAGATTGAGAATTATAGTTATCTCATAAAATCTTGTTGAGGTATATCAAAAATCGTGAAATTTTGGGAAAAAAGAACCAGAAATATAGAACAAAAGTTCTGTCAAATATGGTAGCATCTGTTTGAATACAATAGTGTTTTTCAACAAGTTGAAATATGATCACATCATTTTTTTTAAATTTCTGCGGCACACCTGTTTGAAAACACTGTAGATTAGTTAAACTAATTTTTAGTAGTACGGATTAGTTTAGTTTCCTGTTGAAGTTTGAAAATAGTCAAATTCAATTTGGCTTCTTGGGAATAGTAAACGTCACTGTATTGTATCCTGTCTAAGCTGTGTTCGTAACAAATGGTGTCAAGAAATCGAGATTTTAGAATCGTTTTATGTGGTGCTGAATAAAATGTAATAACGACGTGATAATTGAAATCGAACATAACCATTATATGAGCCCCTTCATCTCGTGAAAGGAGAAAAGTGCTGAAACCTTTTATATGATGGTTGGGAGTTACCACATGCACTTATAAATTAACCATGCTACATGGTAACGCAGCATTTTCACAAGGTGAATTTAAAATAGCACACGATTTGGTGTACGATTAAGGAGGGGTTTGTCCCATTACCGAATGATGGCACCATTGTCACAATCACAGTCTCATAACTGTGGAAATTGGCGACATTATTTATTGAAAATTACTACAGATGTTCATATTTCGAATTGCAAGCAACGCCATTTTGTGCAAAAACGTCTACAAGCTAATTGTTGTTTCTTGATCTGTCTTAGTGAAAAATTGCCTTAAAGGTATTCACTATCATAGCATACATTATAAAGATAGCAAGATGTCGAATCCTTTTTATCAGTATATTGCAGCTTGATTAATAGCACCTAAATAAAAATAGCCAATTTAAATGTTATTGTAGGTAGTTATTTGGAGATCGAAGTTAATCTAAGACATTGGAAAAGCTTGATTTTTTATTGCTCCAGCTGTTTTATGCTCTTGAAAAGCGCAGATGTTTCTATACTAAGATTTCTATTTATTTATATTACGTATAGAGCATTTAGGTGTCAGCAACATTCTTTAAGTTAATATAAAATCCTGTTGACTTTATAAAAAAACTGATAGAAAGCAGGATTCCACAATGTCCATTCAGGTAAAATTGCGTTTAAAAGTATATCGAAATATAAATTGAATGGCATGTTTTGAAATGATTCATGTTAATGAAAATTTGTCAGTAACCTACTTGTAAGAATTTAAAGTAAATTTAGATGTGAAATTCCTCACTGTTTAAAAACTTCTTGACTTTCTATTTGAAGAAGATCATAATACGTGGCATTGCATTCATGAGAAAACCCGATTCAGTGTTAGTCTATTTCCAGTATACTTGGCTTTCAGTATAAAACTCTCTGGATGGATGTATTTTTGTGTTATGTGGGTGCTCTCCCGCTATAGTATTATTTCATTATTCGAAGTAAACATAATCTCCTTTTCAATAACTAGTGTGGACGTTTGTATTTACTTTTTACAAAAATGTGGTGAGGTCAAGATTGAATCTTTTGCTGAAAAACCTTCACACGGGATAGTAGTGTCTATATTTACGACGTTGGGAAGGACGAATATATGATAATATATTTTTCAGTAAATAGTGCATGTGTGGAAGCAAAATCTTCAAACGACACTTGTACAAAATTTGTAAAAATCTGAATTCCCGAGCCCAATGTAATAATGAATTTAAACAAGCTTCACTTTCAAAGCATGGAATAGTCAATGCGAGCGAATGCGTTTTTTAAGCGAAGAATGATGCCATACGATTAATTCGAGGGAATCTACCTTGACACTTAGAAATCAATTTGTTAAAAAATATTTCACCAGGAATTGAAACACACATATCAGAAGGTTACAAATTTTCACATTGTTAGGCAATGTGTTCATTTGAGACATTCTGCAATTAAAGTTTAATTTCTGTTGCACAATTAACAGATTCGGTTGTTTTATTAATGCTCGAAGAAAGGGATGACACCTATGTTTATCTCAATGACATATTTACAACTATATATGTAATGTACACATAGAAGTTGTCGCAATGAACCTGCTACTTATAATTGGTCAGATTCTGGGTGGCTTGGGTATGACCTCTTTCACCCCAAAATCGGAGGACAACTTAGGCAAATAAACGTTGGGACACATAATTGCCACTAAAACGATAATTTATAACAGCAAGGTAAACGGCCCTTGGTTTCACTTTTATTTCTAGTATAGTGCAGACTGGCAATGTGAAGGTTTCTCTATATTGGCACTAAAATACTGGTTAGCACTTCATTGCTTGTGTCCCAATCTTTGAATATTTTAATTTGCATTCTATGTTGACATCAAAAACTAGATGTCATGGAACAAATGTCATCTTGTTGTTTTTTAAGTTATAGATTATAAAAGTTCCAGTATGTTTCAAGTTATTGGGTTGTATCATAATCTGGTTAAAGTTTTATGAATATTTAAAAACTTTTAATTACAACAAGTACCACAGTTACTCAACAAACTGCTACTCAAGCTTTGTCTCGTCTAAGCTGCATCTCAAACTTGAGATGACACACATTTAGCTGTCTTGAGCTCGACTTGGCAATTTTTCTGTGCAACTGTACGTGGTATGCATCTGGAACTTGAGACGCAGCTCGGTCTCAAGCTCATGCGATTTGAGTAACTGTGGTAAGGCGGTTAATTATGTCAGTTTTGCCCCAAACACTCAACTTCCTTATTTTAATCGCAAGTTTACAATTGAGTAGACTATATTGAGTATATTATGGGATATATTCGATATACACTGTATGTGCTTTATTACAAGTAATACTTTGAGAATTATATTTTTATTTAATGACTACTCATAAATTTAGCTCATAGGGTCAACGATTATCATGGGTTTTAATAAGGTGATGGTAATGAACAGTTGTGATGGACACATGTCAATTCAATTGGACCCCAGTGAAATTCAAAATGAAACATAACGGTCGATCCCACGTTATGATATCCAAACAATGGATCCGTTTTTTCACCCAATTGTTGTCATGAAATTGTAAAGTTAAAAAAAAAGCAGACATCGCCCTATACCCGTAGATTAGATTAACAAAACACCGGTTTAAAAGTGAAGAATAAAAAAATAACATGGGCAGAACTGGCAAAACGTCAAGGAAGAAATTTACACGGTGCATTTCCGTGTTATATTTATTTTTTTATAGGAAAGGAAGGGGGAAAAGGTTTTCCGATTTTAAAACAATGTATGTTGAGAAATTCGCAGAAACAGCTCAAAAATGACGGTTTCACTACTTTATAATTGCTAGAAGGTGGGGGTTAAACTAACACCTGGTGTTAGATTTAGGAGCAATAATTTGTTAATGATTGAGGGATTTGAAGATTTATCAAACCCTCTTTTCAGATGAAGTTCATCACGATGCAAGGTTAGCGGTTTTTTTGGCTTCGAAACCTTCTCTATAAATTCCGTTCGTGCTTATAATAATGAGGCTGCCATTTACCTGTCTAGACTATATTATTATTATAACGCATGCAATAGCTATAAGGGGATAAAACAAAAGAAAAAAATCCCCAATAACACCGTGCATGTACTTAAAAACTTAGGAGTAAAAGTTAACGCTGCATGATTTTAAAAGTGGTAAATTTCGGTTTTAAACTTTTGTTTCACCATTAATCCTTCTGGCTGCCAATGAGCTTAAAAGGTTTCAAAGGACTTAAAAGGAGTTGAACTTTGTGTATATGCAACTTCTGTAAATAGAAATCTAGTCACGAAATGGCTCTATGTATCCAACTTTTAAAAAATTCACTGAAAATGAACATATATGTAGTTTGGAGCATCACTAATTGGAGGGGAAAGAGGGATTTCCCCACTGATTGACAAGTAATGACACGTTAATTGGAAATCGCGGGTTATTCGAATAACAATATAAGATACCTTACCTGATTTTCCAACTTTTTTGCTGCCGATCACAACGATTTTTGTCGTGTTTAAATTAGTCATTTTCAACTAAATGTGCAGTGGACGTAGAAGTGAAAAACAAACAAAAAAATTGTGGTGAAAAACGTTCGTATAAAAAAATGTTCCTGGATTTGTAGAAATTGAAGAAGTGTTGCCTAATTTGATGAATTTTTTTTTCCACGAAATAACGTGTAAAAAGTACTAATTCGTAGTCATTTGCAGTGTAACGAACCACTTCTTCTTCACTATTTGTCAAAAGTTGTGCCTGCTGACAGTTCAATGCTGTTGTTTCAATGAAAGCCACGTGTTTAATGCGGCTAAAATGTGCCAAGGAGCTGCGCTGGCAGAAGATTGACGTAGTAGAAGTTAACCAGCAAATAAGAATGCCAGTGTGGTAGTAGCAAATTGTGTAGACGTAGTTCAAGTAAAAATAAATCCTCTCTTTCTCACTCGCTATTAAACCTCTCTCTCTCTCGTATAAGCAGAATATTCTCGTCGTCCTCACTCGAAGCCAGTTTGCTTCAGAATGAGAAGTTCGCTTGTGTTTGCCTCGTTTTTGTTCTGGCACAACAACAACCACTTCTTGTGAAAAAAGAGCCGCAGGCTGCCTTCCTGGCTCACTTCCCTCTCATACAATATGTAGAGGGTGCCAACGTACAACCACGGCAAGACACTGCTATCCCTGATTTCTGGGAACTGCTGGAATAAGTCGGGAGAGTCCTGAGAATTTTGAAAAATACTAAAAATTCAGATATTCACAGGGTGCCAATGTGGAATCACGGCAAGACATTGGCATCCCTGATTTCTGGCAACTTCTGGAATGAGTCGGGAGAGTCCTGAGAATTTTGAAAAATACTTAAAATTCAGGAAGTCGTCTGACATTAACAGTTTTACGGTATACATTTTGAAAGTGGTCTCATTGGACCACACTTGTTGTTTTATTTCATGCTGGAGTCATTGGTTTCATCTGGTTGGACATTTCTTCAAAAATTAACTCCACCCTGTACACATGGTGTCCATTTTGGCCCTTACACTGGCATCCCTGGTTTCTGGGAACTTCTGGAATAAGTCGGGAGAGTCCTGAGGATTTTGAAAAGTTCTTAAAATTCAGGAAATCGTCTGACATTTACAGTGTTTTCGGTATAGATTTAGGAAGTGGTATCATTGGACCACTCTTGTGTTGTTTTATTCCATGTTGGAGTCATTGCATGGATTCACCTGGTTGGACATTGATGTTCTTAGGAGCTATTCAAATGGTGTCTATTTTTACCCAGACCATCCCTCCTCCCCCCTCCTCATGGACGTCCTTAATTATTCTTTTTTGGTAGGAATATTTTCTAGGTATCCAGAAAATTCAGTTTTTAAAAAAAGTAAATTTCCACAAAAACGTTTATTTTTGGAAGTTTAGTCTGACATTACTACGCGAATTTTAGTAATAAAGAATATTAAATTGCAGTCATGGCATTGAATGGTGGATAAAATTCTCATGTAATTTAAAATTTACATGTTTATTAATAATAGGTTAGCGATTAGTCCCTGTAGGGCGCTTATTATTATTTATTTTTTTCCTCTGACATCTTGATCATATAAAATGCGTTTATGATTTGCTATAAACTTAATTATTCACGTTTAGGCGATTTCTTTTTCAAATGCAGCTTTAAATCGTTTTATACTTTAATAACACGTTTGATATTTACAAAATATGCGGTTTTAAAAATGTGTTTGTTTGATGTTTTTTTTCAATGTAGGTCGATTTTTCATAAATTGCAATGGTTCTAAAGACCTAAATTGACTTCATTTATAGTCACTCAAAATATTTACTCGGATGTGGCTCCATCTGAGACTGTATTTCAAAAAAAGTAATATTTTTCAAGATTTCCGCATTCATTTTTTTCATGAGCTTCCTGGAATCGCAAAGATTCCACCATTTTTAATACATCTCAGGATTTATTAAGTCTTAGTCATCATACTTTTTCCTTTATCATATAGTATATGCAAGCATTCCTAATCTTTACATTTTAGTCACATTCAAGTAATAAACTTAATACTTTTTTTTTTCTGACAAACTCTAAGATTCTTTCGGATTTACCTACAAATCTGGAATTTAATGCATTTCGGGCGTGATTATTCTCCATCCCTAGCTGCTTGGCAACACCTGACTCACCTATCACCTTGGTGGTGTGTGTGGGTCCAGTTTTTTTTTTCTTTTTTTTTTTTCTTATTTGTGTGTACTTTTAACTCGTCCTCTGCCCTCCAAATGCCCATTTTTGTTGTTCACACACCCAAAATACTGTGTTCCAGCTGCCGCTCGAATTTTTTTTTTTTTATTTCTATCTTTTTGTATGTAACTTGTACCCATAAAACGTTGCTCCTAGCATCTTCTCCCCCCTCTTACAATGGACCTTTTCTCCCCCCTCCAACCCCATGCGGGTACCTTCCGAACAAACCACCTGCCCAGCCAGTGGTCGCAGTTTAATCTGCGAACCCGAGCATGGGGTCTCTTTTGTCATGGTAAACACATTATAGAATTTAGGGTTAATGAGCACTAATAATCTTCGCATGTTTGGTTTGGGCTTCAAATTGCTCATGGGCTCCCAACGATGTGTCGCCACACACAATGTGTTCACATTTTTACAGAATTACAGAATTTTAGGTTGAGGTGACATGATGGCTAAAACTGTAGTTCATTACTCAGTGCCATCTATGATGCATCCTTTGCAACTCCTGTCGTTGTTTTGGGTTTTTTCTTTCGAGGGCTGCTAGAGTGACCTCTGACTCACCATGCATATATGCAATGCGTGGTTCCTTAATGGTGATTTCGAATAGTGTCATAGGGTCACTCATAAATCACGGGTGTCAATCTTTTGCCTAAAGAAAATATTGAACCTGAAGCTCCTTAACCATCTTTGGTATGAAAGGGTGAAGAGTTGGTATAGAGTCTATAAGGGGCCATTCTAAAAGGACGTCCCCGAAATTCCTGCAAAATCCCAGACCTCCCCTCCCCCCACCTACTTAATTTTTTGGAAAAGTTGGGTGTCCGGAAAATGTGTTGGAACATAAAGGCCCATCCTATAAATTTTCAAGCACCCTCCTTGCTACCAATTCCAGATTTTTCTAATTAACGGAAATTTTCTGACCTCGAAGGGAAATTCCAGCATAAAATTAGTGTTTAACACAAATATAGGCATAATTCCCAACTTCCCCTAGGTTTTAAAAATTCATGTACATTTGGGGCTGGGGACACATTCTTCTGGAGTCCTTTTCCCTTTTCACTGACCTTTAAAACTGAACAGAAAATCCAAAAACTGAAAAATACCATCATTAGTGGACGTCCATAATGGCCTACCCCCTCATTTCCACAAGGTGTCCACATGCCAGCAAGACACCCCTACCCCCTCTTTAGGAAGATTTTTTTGTTTGACCCCTAAAACATACTGAATTTACCTACTGAAATTCCGAAGTGGTCTATTTAACTCCAAATGACTTAAAAATGTGATTCTGCCATATGATGTCATCAATGACAAGTCACAAGTTGTCAGTGTTAATGGTCATAGTATTAATTCAGTGTCACTAAGTAAGTCTTAAGTATGGAGGTAATCCGGTTTTGAGATCAATTTCATTTCTGGATTTTGAGTCCTGTTCGTTTAAGTTTCACATGGGGAAACAAAAAAGTTTAGACGAAAAGCGTGGACATTTATTTATTCCTACAACTATATGACCCTTTATCTTTTTTTGTTGTAAATAGACAACACCAAAAAATGTAAATAAAATTAAGGCACGTAGGCAAAAAAAAAAAAAAAAAAAAAAAAAATGCTGACAAGTCTAGTATTTATAGGTCTACCTTAAGTCAATTTAGCCACTTAGGTCGCACAAAAACTTGTATAAAGATAAGCGATGGATGGAAAATGTCGGTTTTGGGAAGTTGTCTAAAAATTTGAAATGGAAAGTGTATGTGTGTGTGTAGTCGGCCAAACCTTTTAGCGAAAGTGCCAGAAAGGGGATTTAATTTAATAACTCGAATTAAGACGTATAAAATGAAGGGTTAAGGTGGATTGAAAGACGTTGAAAATCGAAGCTTTATTATTAACCTAGTGGCCCAATAAAAGTATGATCAAACAACGAGAATTTCCAACCTGGTTGGGATGCAAGATGGCGTATTTCTTGTTGCCTGTTGCTTTGGCATTGTTTTTTTTATTCTATTTCTTGTTTCAAATCATAGCTGTAGGGTCATTCCTCGGCAAACACGTATGTGGCGCCACACCGCCCCACTTTGTTTTACAAGGCGGCGAAAATATCAAATGAATGCAAATTTTGAAAAGAAATATCGGAGGAGTTAACTAGAGTGAGTACACGAGCTTATTCGGCAATGGAGATGAACGCCGTTTTTCTTGTCTTTCGATGTGGGGGAATTTCCGGTATGTTCAAGAGCATTGAATTCGTCGAAAAAGCGCTTTTTAAGCCATAACTCTTGTGTCCGGCCCGCAGCGCCATCTCATTAACATAAAACAAGAAAAGGCCATGGACTTAATTGTTTGACAGTTGCTTAATTAATTTGCACCGGTGTGCGTTCGGATCTTGTTGGGGTTTTTTTTTTAAAGAACTTTTAATACGCAGTTGTTCTTTCATTCTGATTATCATCCCAACTGTCAGGTGCTGATGACAGAAGTTGCTGCTAGACGATGGTGGAGAGCGCCATTGGTTCCCGCCCTTTCAGGCTGATAACCCCGAATTTCACCACTTGAAACTGGATTTCAGTATGCTAGCCCATGGGTCTGTCTTATGGGGGATCTCAACTCATCAAAAATTGGTCAAATTTGACAATTAAAGCGAGTTTCAGGAAGCAAAATGAAAGCCACTAGATTCAATTCAACTCAGTACACTACAGTCAGTAACTAAATGTCATATGGTAAGGGGGGAGCATACCCAATGGTTTCAGGAGAAGGCTAAGATGTCAGTAGCGACTTGGACATCATTGTTAGATTGAATTTTTACTAAATCTTGAGTTTCGCCAGGAAGGCTATTCCATCGTCTAATCGAACGCAAAAATAAGGACCAATAGGAAGCATCCGTCTTAGGGCACGAAGCTCGGTCAAAGGATTTGAGTGATTCTGTCTACTCCTAGAGTGGTCTTTAGGCGTTAATATATTTGAATTACGAGAAAGATTAAAACGTTTGAATAACCCCATAGATAACTTTTGGCGTCTGGACCTCAACGTGTCCCAATTTAGAGAGTGGAGCATTTCTGTCACACTCGTGGAATGTCGGTAACTGCCCTTAACAAATATGGCTGCCCTACGCTGGACCATCTCTATATCCTGAATATGAACTATCCTGTGAGGGTTCCAAACAGGAGCTCAATATTCCAACATAGGGCGAACAAGAGTTGGGTAGGCAATACATATTTTAAAGAGTCCAGTGTTCATAATATAGAAGCGAACCATCTCGAATGTTGTCTGATTTAAACAGGTGGTGATTCTCAGGATTTTAATATTAATTTGTAAGGAGAGTTTCTATCTATTCAATAATTGTACTTTCGAGAGAAAATCAAGGTGCTCTTTGTTAAGATTCGAATCTATCAGCAAAACTACAATTTTCGAGGGTGAAATCAGAGAGAAATCTCTGCTTGTTTTTCAGAACTTGTTTTTACAAGCTAGAATTAATTTGGCATAAAGAACAGAATAACATTATAATAAATTGTAATATGATTTATGTCGTGGCGGTGTTCATTTCTACTTGTAGGATTTCTCCACAAGTAGGTATGAAGGCAGTGCCATCTTGGGACAATAATTTAAACAATATTGATCTGATCAATAATGAAAAACCGTGATCAATACTGATACGTTTGATAATTTATATACCCCTTTCAAGCTGAACTGAATTGTATGGTGCACGTTTTTAAAGTAAGGGCCGTTTAGCATACAGCAGAATAAAAAGAAGGTTTGTAATATAGCCAAAAGAAATGTGCACCATAAGCTAATTTTCCACGCAGTCACTATTGATATCAACCCATTTTGGCACTGTGTTACCAATTTCCGTATTCCTTGTAAAAAAAATTCTGCCGCCAGTGACGTAAATTTGCATAGTTTATTGTTTAATCACCATCTTCATGTGGTAGCGATGTAAGATCCAAGAGGCCTATCAAAATCCTTACCACGAGGATGTTCAACAGATTACCCTGTTCTTCCAGTTGGAGGCAAACATGGCGATTCCTTCAGTGTAGCATGTGGGCAGCCCCAGACATCTAATGGCATCACAGACCTGTTATTGCTCAATTTCGTGTGGCTAAGCGCCCTAGTCCCTCTTCGAAGAGCAGGTCGACGACTAGAAATCGACCACCTATTTAGCAGGCTAAAGTATCATTTGTTATCGGAATTAACCAGACAAATCGCTCCACCAACTAAACAGTCGCGCCTCTTGGACATAGTAAATTGTGAAATTTTAAGATTGCAATTTTCAAGAATTTTGTGTTAAAGTTAGGGGTGATCCATAATTTATGTCACACTTTTTTGCCTCTTTTTAAACACCCCCCACCCCTTTGTCACAATTTTCACAAATTGGTACTATGAAGTTATCGGGCCTCAATTTACAAAGGCTATGTATACAATGTCAGATCGGATCCATCATACTGACCTA
>JAQGAE010004729.1:0-12301 GCA_034696685.1 Julus scandinavius | reverse complement strand
ATGTTTATGAATGCCTAGATATGAAAATATAAATAATATTAATTAATTTAGGAAAATATAAGTAAAATCCGTGAAGCATGCGTAATATTTTTTTAAAAAAACCTTTATAAATTGGTTGTATACTTTAAATAAATAATCCAATATTCTATCCAACTAAAAAGCCTGCTGTGATAAGGCTAAATGATAACACAGCTTAAATAAAACTTATCACCGCCTCACCATCAAGTGGAAAGCACTGTCCACTTGTAATGAGTCTTCGTGGGTTATCGTGGGTCGCCCCAGTCTTCGCGGGTGGCCCCCAGTCTTCGCGGGTCCCTCCCAATCTTCGCGGGTCGCCCCCAGTCTTCGCGGTTCCCCCCAGTCTTCGTGGGTCTCCCCCAGTCTTGGCGTGTTGAACAGTCTTGGCAAGTCGTCTCCCGTCTTCACGAGTCGCCTCAGTCTGTGCGGGTCACCCGTGTCCTCACTGGTTGCCCCCAGACTTCGTGGGTCTTCATGAGCCCTCACTGTTCGTCTTCGAGTCTTCAGGGGTCGCCCCCAGTCTTTGCGGGTCGCCCCAAGTCTTCACAGGTCTGCTCCAGTCTTCGCAGGTCTGCTCCAGTCTTCGCAGGTCTCCTCCAGTCTTCGTGTGTCGCCCAGTCTTGGCAAGTCGTCCCCTGCCTTCACGAGTCGCCTCAGTTTGTGCGGGTCACCCCCAGTCTTCGCAGGTTACCCCCAGTCTTCGCGGGTCACCCCCAGTCTTGGCAAGTCGCCCAGTCTTGGCAAGTTGTCCCCCGTCTTCACGAATCGCCTCAGTCTGTGCAGGTCACCGTGTCCTCACTGGTTGCCCCAGACTTCGCGGGTCTTCATGAGCCCTCACGGGTCGTCTTCGAGTCTTCAGGGATCGCCCTCGGTCCTCGCGGGTCGCCCTAGTCTTGGCAAGTCGCCCAGTCTTGGCAAGTTGTCCCCCGTCTTCACGAGTCGCCTCAGTCTGTGCGAGTCACCCGTGTCCTCACTGGTTGCCCCCAGACTTCGCGGGTCTTCATGAGCCCTCACGGGTCGTCTTCGGGTCTTCGGGGGTCGCCCCCGGTCCTCGCGGGTCGTCAGACGTTTAATGCGCTAAGAAGCGAGAAGAGCTAAGCCTAAACGATATTGCCGAAGCGCAAAAGCCCTTTCCTCTCTTGTTTGTGTGTTGTAGGCATTGCGCCCATTTACAATCCTCCCTTCCAAATCATACTGTTCCACCCTCCTCCTCCTCCTCCTCCTCACTTCCTTTCCTCCCACTTTCGATGTCATATCCACTGAGTAAACGTGACCCCGCTGAATTGCCAACTCCCCTGAGAGGCGATTATGGTAGGTATTATTATTGCCCTCCTACTTGTGCCAAACGCAATATATAAATTGAGATAAATATAAGTTATAAGCTCCACTTCCTCTTTTCTTTTTCTAGCCTCGTCATTGGGTTGATGCGCACTTAGACATTAAACGAATGGTGGGGCTTTTCTCGTATTACACGTTCTGCATCCATGGAAATAACATGGCGAATAAGGACCATGGCAACTGCATTATTGATGCCCTTACTCGCATCGCATTAGCCGATATGAAAAAGCGAGAAGCGAAAGGTCCTCGTAATGCGCATGCTAACGAAATAATCGCGCTGAAATCTCACCAACGACGATTTAGTAGCCACTATTTTTATGCTCCAAAATGAGATTCTGGGGCATTTGAAAGGGCCTCCACTTTCCTAGTTTAATATACTCGCGTATCGAGACATTCGCGCAGACGATGCCAGGATTTTACAGTTTTTACCTGATTTCAACGCAAATTTTTACTTGCGAATACATATAAGATTGGATTATTTTGTCTATTTTGATGATTAATTTTTTTAAATTTCAACTTTTTAATTTTTCTAAATTTCAACTTTTTAATTTTTCTAAATTTCAACATTTTAATTTTTCTAACTTTCAACATTTTAATTTTTTAAATATTTAGTTTTGAATATTTTTAATTTTAATTTCTGCTTTAATTTGAATTTTGATGTCTAGATTTGTTAAATTTTATTTTTCTGACTTTGTATATCAAATGTCTCTAAATTTCCAGTCCTGCATTTTTCTAAATTACTATACCTAATTTTCTTCACTTCATTGGGGCTGTTGACCCTTGACCTATGAACCGAGACATTCGCGCAGCCGATACGAGGATTTTCAAGTTTTTCCGTGATTTCAACGCAAATTTTTACCTGCGAATACATACTTATAAGATTGGATTATTTTGTCTATTTTGATGATAAATTTTTAAAAAATTTCAACTTTTTAATTTTTCTAAATTTCTACTTTTTAATTTTTCTTACTTTTAACTTTTTAATTTTTTAAATATTTAGTTTTGAATATTTTAAATTTTAAATTCTGCTTTTATTTGAATTTTGATGTCTAGATTTGTTAAATTTTATTTTTCTGACTTTGTATATTAAATGTCTCTAAATTTCTAGTCCTGCATTTTTCTAAATTACTATACCTAATTTTCTTCACTTCCTTATGTCTGTTGACCCTTGACCTATGAACAAGGACCTTTGTAGGTTTCAATCTAGTCCCTGTTGAATATTTTTATATTTAAAAAAATGCTAATTCATATTTATATCAAAAATGGTATTTAAAATGTGTAAAATTCATGACCCCAAATCCAGTGATTACACCTAATTTTCTTCACTTCCCTAGGGCCACTGACCCTTGACCTATGTACAGGACCTTTTAAGATTTCCATATATATTAAAGATTTTTATATTTAAAAAATATTTAATATTTATAACAAAAATACTATTTTAAATTTATAGAAATCCAGGACTCCAAATCCAATAATTGCCCCTAATTTACTTCACTACCTAAGGCCCATTGACCCTTGACCTTTGTACAGAACCTTTTCAGATTTAGTTATATATAAAATAGATTTCTATTTACAATAAGTATTAAATATTTTTTTTAAATCCAATAATTCCACCTAATTTTCTCTTCTTCCAAAGGGCCATTAACCCTTGACCTTTGTCCAGGACTTTTTTAGATTTCCATATATATTAAATATATTTACAAAATAATATTTATAACAAAAATAGTATTTAAAATTTACAGAAATCCAGGACTCCAAATCCAATAATTGCCCCTAGTTATCTTCACTATCAGAGGGCCCTTGACCCTTGACCTTTGTCCAGGATTTTTTTAGATTTCCATATATATTTAAAAAATAGTGTTTAATAATTATAACAAAAATAGTATAAATATTTTAAAAAATCCATAACTCTAACTTTCCAAAGTTCATTGACCCCATGACCTTGTTAAGTTTTCCACCAATGTTCCCATATTTTGTTGTGAATTTCGTTCTATTTGCTAAATTCGTGAGTCTTTGCTCGTAATAATAATCCTTGGCTCGTAAAATTTGTTTCGTTTTTGCCATTTGCAATAAATCTGCTAAATCCGTGCTGCAATTTGGGGCATTAAGCTAGATTTGTATTCTTCCTCCATCAATAATGGCAGATATTTCTTAAGAGAAAAGGGCCCGAGTCACTCGCAGCTGACCAATGGTCATTTCGCTGATCGATTGCCAGCTTTTATTACGACTACACCACTTTAGATTTATCGACCAACAAAACAAAAATTGAGATATCAGATTTGTTGGGACAATTTATTCTTTATCCAACAAAATGGTCACAAAATTATACAATTCATCGAGTTTCATGTGAGATTTTGGGGAAATTTTATCAAAATAGACACTAATTTCATAATTACTAAAATATAAACAATCATCATTTCTACATGTTTCAACACCAATGTTTCTGTTATTACACGTTTGTTCCACACGTTTGAACACCAATTTTATGGCAAAAATTAATTTTTCATAACTACTAAAATATTCAATCATTTCTACATGTTTGAACACCAATTTTCTGGCATTACACGTTTGTTCCACACGTTTGAACACCAATTTTATAGCAAAAATTAATTTTTCATAATTACTAAAATATTCAATAATTTCTACATGTTTGAACACCAATTTTGTGGCATTACACTTTTGTTCCACATGTTTAAACACCACATTGCTGTTAATACATGTTGAAACACCACGTTTATACACCAGTTTTTTAAAATTACACGTTTTCCACATGTTTTAACGCCAATTTTATAGCAGTACACATTTTCCACATGTTTCCACACCAAGGTTCTGCTGTTACACGTTTGTTCCACATGTTTAAACACCACGTTGCTGTTAATACATGTTTAAACAACACGTTTAAACGCCAGTTTTATAAAATTACACATTTTCCACGTGTTTCCACACCAATTTGTAGCCTTTCTACATGTTTCCACACCAAGTTTCTGCTATTACACGTTCTTCCACATGTTCAAACACCACGTTTATACACCAGTTTTATAAAATTACACATTTTCCACATGTTTCCACACCAGGTTTCTGCTATTACACGTTTGTTCCACATGTTTTAACGCCAATTTTATAGCATTACACATTTTCCACATGTTTCCACACCAGGTTTCTGCTATTACACGTTTGTTCCACATGTTTTAACGCCAATTTTATAGCATTACACATTTTCCACATGTTTCCACGCCGATTTGTAGCCTTTCCACATTTTCCACACCTAGTTTCTGCTATTACACGTTTGTTCCACGTGTTTAAACACCACGTTTACACACCAGTTTTATAAAATTACACGTTTTCCACATGTTTAACAATTTTTAGCCTTTGCACGTTTTTTACACGTTGTTGCATGAACAATATGTTAAACAAACGTTTTAAGTTGAGTTTACAGTTTAAACTTCACATTTACACAAATTTTACTAAAAAAGACCAAAATTTCTGACATTACACGTTTTTCACATGTGATATTCCATAAGATGTAGTAGAAAGCCCCATCATGAGGTCCTAAGCGTCATTTCCAGTATTAAATCAAGTCAGTGACCCAAGTCCATCGTTTACTTTTACAGCCTATGCGTTAAGCCGCCCTCTTTCACACCAATATAACCGACCAATAGAAGCGATGGAGCAAAAAATAGGGGGGTCAACATATCTAACCCCCCCTCCCATATCCACCCCCAGATCCCCAGGGACCAGACCCCTGACGGATGGTCATTTGTCTCGCTAAAGGACCAATAGACCATGACTCGTAACTCTCTTTATGCAGGGCTACCATTTTATCAAAATCACGTGGCCAGATTTCCATATTTTGAGACCAGATCAAGACATATCTGGGACCGCATCTGGTTCCGATTCCAGATAACGTAAGACTTTTGGACCTTTGCGGTGTGGTTTTTTAAAAATTATTAATACCAGAAACTGGCTAGGTCATATAGAATCGGCCCTTCTCTTTCCAGATATGGTGTAATTTCTATATCTGGGGAACAGGTCCATATCTAGATCTGACCCAAGTTCGGTCTATCGCGGACGGTATCGTGTTGCGGTGATTTTGGGCTAGGGCGTTTTTCATTACATATCCAAAGTGGAAAATTGATGTAAAGTCATGTATGCCCCATATATAATTTGTCTGAAAGCATATATGGCCCTAGATATGGCGTTTAGTGTCCATGTATGGAGTTAAAATTCTAAAATGTTTGATTACCTGCATTGCACTTGTGTAATTCATGATTGCCCACTTAAAATTTTTCAAGGGGCAGTATTTGGAATATCTGGCAGTATTATAGAATCACAGTATCAATGCTTGTTTATATATGGACATGCATGTCCAGATATGTCCAATTTCTGCTCTAGCCATATATGTGCTAAGCCGGCTATAAGTCCGTCGTCCAGCGCACATGTTTTTTTCTGACCCGGTCATTGATGTGTTTTCCTGCATTGAACGTGGCATGATTGTCCATATCTGTTTATTTTCATGTATGGCCATATCTGGAAAAAGCCATGCATGCCCATATATGACTTTTTCCACTCGGGGGGATTCTATGCGGAACATGCGTATGAATCATCAAAATGAGAAGACTAGACTTATGAGAAAAAATAATAAAAATCTAAAAAGAGGATATGGCCATACATGTCCAGATATGTCCAATTTCTGGCCTAGCCATATCTGGAAAATCCATATATGTCCGTATATTATTTCTCCACCCGGGGAATTATATGCGGAAAATGCGTAAGAATCTTAAAAAATGAGAAGACTAGACTTATGTGAAGAAATCAGAAAAATCTAAAAAGAGGATATGGCCAGATATGTCCAATTTCTGGCCTAGCCATATCTAGAAAATCCATATATTATTTCTCAACCCGGGAAATTATACGCAGAAAATGCGTAAGAATCATAAAAAATGAGAAGACTAGACATATAAGAAGAAATAATACAAATTCAAAAAGAGGATATGGCCAGATATGTCCAATTTCCAGGCTAGCCATATCTAGAAAAATCCATATATGTCCATATATGATTTTTCCAACGGGGGAATTATATGCAGAAAATGCATTCGAATCATAAAAAATGAGAAGACTAGACTTATGTGAAGAAATAATAAAAATCTAAAAAGAGGATATGGCCATACATGTCCAGATATGTCCAATTTCTGGCCTAGCCATATCAAGAAAATGCCATATATGTCCATATATAAGATTTTTCCACCAGGGGAATTATATGCAGAAAATGCGTAAGAATCATAAAAAATGAGAAGACTAGACATATAAGAAGAAATAATGAAATCCAAAAAGAGGATATGGCCAGATATGTCCAACTTTTGGTCTAGCCATATCTAGAAAATACCATTTATACTATATTTCCACCGGGGGAATTGTATGCAGAAAATGCGTACGAATCATAAAAAATGAGAAGACTAGACATATAAGAAGAAATAATAAAAATCCAAAAAGAGGATATGGCCAGATATGTCCAATTTCCGGTCTAGCCATATCTAGAAAATCCATATCTGTCCATATATTATTTATCCACCCGGGGAATTATACGCAGAAAATGTGTAAGAATCATAAAAAATGAGAAGACTAGACATATAAGAAGAAATAATGAAATCCAAAAAGAGGATATGGCCATATATGTCCAGATATGTCCAATTTCATGTCCAGCCATATCTAGAAAATGTCATACATGTCCACACAAAGCAAATATGTATTTTTTTCTAAGGGATGTTTTCCTGTATTACACTTGTGTAATTCATGATTGCCTATTTACCCTTTTTCAAGGAGTCATTCATGTCCAAATTCTGATCTGGCCATATCTGGAAAACCCCATTTATGTCCATGTGTAATTTTCCCACTCCGGGGGAATTACACCAAAAAAATGCAGAAAATGCGCAAGAATCATAAAAAGCAGAAGACTAGCCGTATACGAAGAAATAATAAAAATCCAAAAAGCGGATATTTTGCAATTGTCTTTTTCTCAAAATTGCGACAAAACCCTCGACGATGTCGAAGCTGTTTTTCGCCGTATTTTGCCTCGTTTTTTATCTTCACACAACTGCAAAAGATGTATAATAATAACATTTTCTATGCTCGGAAGATAGCGTACAAAAATCGTTTATTATTTGCATAAAAATAAAGCGGCCAAGAAGAGGAGGAAATTTTCCTTCTCCTCCTCCTCCTCCATCACCTCCTCATCTCCTCATCCTTGGAGGAAGAAAAAGAAGGAGGATTGTCTAGTTTGTTAGTAGCAAAACAGCTTCTTATCTGTCTTGGACCCCCTTCGTGTCTCATGCCCCATCTTTTTTTTCTTTCGCCCTTTGCATTTTTTTTCTACACCATTTCAAGTGTGAAGAAGCGTTTTAAATATAAATGGCCTTTTTACGACACAAGGAGCCCAAAACCCATTTTCTTGCGAGAATCCGAAGGTTTTTTTTTCTCCTCTTGCCCCCATCCCAATCTTCCTCCATATCAGTCAGTGTGCCCCCCATATCAATCTGCCCCCTCGTGAGAGGCGTTAGCTATTCCCATAGCCTCTCTAAACTTTTTCACCCATGATATTGCGAGAGGGCTATTTTCCATAAAATATCGAGTTAGACGATATAATTTGATAAATGCGACCGAAGATGGCGGCCGCTGCAGGAGCCAATTACATGCGCCAACGGCCTGGAATGGGAAAGGGCGAAAAAGGAAACTAGAGAGAAAGAGAGGGTGTTTTCTGAAGGACCTCGCGGAATGATACAAGGAAACGCGAATTTATCACACGCTATAAAGCACAGGAGGAATGACGGCCTCCGGGCCGCACTGTCGATGGCGGAGAAGGCGAACGCGGGGCACACTCCATGGCAATAATTGATGTAGATCGCCCTTTGAAAACTGGAACTTTCCATTTGGTCCCACATCGTATACATGTTAAGCGGAACAGGAGTTTGTTCGCGTGTCCAAAGTGATGACTTTTTAATAATATACGCTCGGACAATTATGCTTCTGTGAGCGGTAGATGCTGGAGATGCGTGGTATACCCTTGATCAGGGTGGTCCAACTTTTCATGCCAAAGGAGCCGCAATTAGCCACAGAACCCAATGCCACAAACTAATTTTCCACATACTACAAACAATTCCAGTTCTACAGCAGTTTTTGGAGATCTGGCTTTGAGCCAAGAATGTAGCACTTCCTCTTACCTTATCAGATTAAACAGCTCAAAACTGGTTTTCCCCCTCATCAAGTTGTAACTGGAATTTTCCCTTGTTTAAGTAGAGGTAGGCATGTTGGGATATTAGTATGATAGTTACTTTTGTTTAGCTAGTTTTAGTACTTAATATTTTGCTTTCAATATTCTTACGAAATACGGATACTTTAACGTTTTTACATGTTATGATTACTCGTAACCTCATTTTGACAAACTCGTTTAATGCAAGTTGTTAATACCACAAACTAAATTTCCGATACACTCAGAGTTTACCAGACAATGTTAATTTGTTCGATACAAACTTGGATAACATGAATTTTTTGTTAAATCCAAACAAATTTGGAAGTTAAAATAATCTAGCAACACACCAAGCTTAGGTGGCTTAGCTGTGACGCTGTCCACCTGGCAATCGGAAGACCCAGGTTCGATTCCCGATTCCCTCCGTGGTTTAGCGGTTTTTGTGCACCTGTTTGGAACCCTCGCAGATGGTTCATATTCAGGATATAGAGATGATCCAGCGTAGGGCAGCCAGATTTGTTAAGGGCAGTTATCAACATTCCGCGAGTGTGACAGAAATGCTCCACTCCATAAATTGGGACACAGGTGTCCAGACGCAAAAAGTTATCTATGGGGTTATTCAAACGTTTTAATTTTTCTCTTAATTAAAATATATCAACGCTTATCGAGCACTCAAGGAGTAGACATAATCACTCAAATCCTTTGACCGGGCTTCATGCACCAAGACGGATGCTTCCTATTGGTCCTTTTTTTGGCGTGCGATTAGGCGATGGAATAGCCTACTTGGCGATTCTCATGATTTAGTTCAAATTCAATTTAACAATGATGACTAAGTCGCTACTGACTTAGGGGAGCATTCTCCTGAAATTGGATACGACCCCCAGCTATCAACTGGTATTTATTTGCTGACTGTAGGGTACTGAGTTGAATTGAAAAAATTCCTCTCCTTATTCTTCTACTTCCTTTTTCCTTTGACTTGTGTTTGACCAAGTTTGATTACTAATTGCACGTACTCTACTTGTGTGACAGAATACAATTCCACTGCAATTGTAATCGGTACTCCTACTCATGAGTACAATTTGCCAGTCTGGTACTTGGTATTTTTTTGGCGAATAAAAAAATTCAAAAATGATAACACGAATTTGTTGAGAGGAAATTCTTTTGTGTTTCTTTCTGCGAATTAATTTGTGAAAATAAAAAAATATGGATTAAAAAAATTGAAACCTGCACGAAAATGTTTCTCACGCTATTCAAAACATTGAAAGTTGATACAAAAAATTTCTCGCAACATTTCATTAAAAATATTTGTAAGGAAGAAGGATGGCTTTGTGACTTGTTATGTTTTCAAGTTTTTGTTTGAATTTCTTAAGGCTATATTAAATTAAATTAAGATATTTTATTTTTATGAAATCAGACATCTCAAAACATGTTCAAGTTTTTTTTTCCCCTTTTCTTCTTATTTATATAAATTAAAATATTATCAAAAAGTGTTTCCTGGAAAAGTTTTTTATTTAGTTTCACTTTCTGAGTAAATTTAAGTTTTTAAGTTTATGAAATTTAATACAAATTAAATAATTGCAGGGTGTAACGTTATTTTTTCATATTTTATTTATGAAATTAAAAAAATTACAGAGTGCATGTTAAATACAGTAAACACAAGGAATTTAATATTTACAGGGTGCATCATACTAAAATCTTATATAAATTAAATAATTACAGGGTGTATCGTTGTTATAACACGATTTATTATGAAATTTAGAAAATACAGAGTGCATGTTAAGTACAGTTAACATAAGAAATTCAATATCTACAGGGTGCATCCTAATTTAAAAAATCCCCTACAAATTAAATAATTACAGGGTGTTTCGTTATTTTCACATATTTTATTATTAAATTTAAAAAATACAGAGTGCATGTTAAGTACTGTAAACACAAAGAATTTAATATCTACAGGGTGCATCCTAATTTAAAAAATCCCCTACAAATTAAATAATTACAGGGTGTTTCGTTATTTTCACATATTTTATTATGAATTTTAAAAAATACAGAGTGCATCTTAAGTACTGTAAACACAAAGAATTTAATATCTACAAAGTGCATCCATATTTTAAAAAGCCACTACAAATTGAATAATTACAGGGTGTTTCGTTATTTTCTCATATTTTGTTATGAAATTTAAAAAATACAGAGTGAATCTTAAGTACTGTAAACACAAAGAATTTAATATCTACAGGGTGCATCCTTATTTTAAAAAGCCACTACAAATTGAATAATTACAGAGTGCATCTTAAGTCCTTTTCACTGCAAAATTTAAAAACTACATGGTGCGACCAAAGTACAGTGAGCACAAAAAAATTGAATATATACAGGGTGCATCGTAACCGTTCAATTCACCAAAAATTTAATAATTACAGGGTGTGTCGTTATTTTCTCACATGTTGATGAATATTAAGAAATTACACGAGCTGTAAATTTTCAAATTGGCATAGTTCATCCTACTTACAGTTGACCGATAATTTAAAAATACACGGTGTAGTTTACAACAACAACAACAAAAATTAAATAATTACAGGGTGTATCGTCGTTGATTTCTCACATTTTTTGTGGGGGTGGAAATTAAGAAATTACAGGGGTGCATGCTAAGTGCAGTTCACAGGCAAAGAAGCATGAAAAATGTACTAAAAGTAAGGTCGATTAAGTCTAAATTAGTAAAACTAATAAGAAATCTGTGTATATTTCTGTTGCTATTTAAAGTATGAAATTACAGTCGCCGTTAAAAAGCGGAAGCTCATTGTGTAAAATGAGTATAAAAAGCATAAAAAGTAGTAATAATAAGTATAAAAAAGTAGGAGAAAATTGGCGATTACACGTATTTGGCGGACCAGTGAAGACGTAACCTTTAATTTAAACGAGTGAAACCTGTCATTGGACAATTTAATAAAGGAGGAAATTGGGAAAAATTTGCGTGACCCTAAAATTAAGAATTAGCCCTAAATAATCGCCTTTCACGCAAGTACAAACAAGGAGGAAAAACTTCAACAATGGACAGGACACGAGGGAAAAACATTTCATAACGCAATTTTCTCAACTTGTATTCAACGTCAAACAAATTTCCCACAAAACCACGCACAAATTTAATAAGCACATACCAAATGCGTGACTCCAACGAAATAACATTTCAAAATGGACCAAAAAAAAACATGAAAAACGATTAAAAAAAAAAATCTACAAAAACTGCTTGTAGAAACATATCGTGTGCCAAAAACAAATCAAAAAAGATTTTAGAATCGACAGTTTTATCGAGAAAATTTTAACCGAGACGTTTTAAATAGAAAGTTGTGCGAAAGGCGGTCAAAAAGTCTTGCATATTCGTTTATTATTCAAAAACCACATGTCGTACAAAAAAACTGAAATAGCCATTTTAAAGAGCAGGAAATTTGGGTTTTAGGTCACTTCATGGAACCACAATTCATACAGAATTTCAAAAAAAGATTTTAAAATCGACAGTTTTATCGAGGAAATTTTAACCGAGACATTTTAAGTAGAAATTTGTGCGAAAGGCGGTCAAAAAGTCTTGCATATTCGTTTATTATTCAAAAACCACATGTCGTACAAAGAAACTGAAATTGCCATTTTAAAGAGCAGGAAATTTGGGTTTTAGGTCACTTCATGGAACCACAATTCATACAGAATTTCAAAAAAAGA
>JAQGAE010004728.1:0-12302 GCA_034696685.1 Julus scandinavius | reverse complement strand
CTGCGCAGTGGAAGCGTGCTGGGCCCATAACCCTGTTGAGAAATTGTTGATAAACTGTTGATAAAGTTAGAGTGGACACTTGTTGGTATTACAGCCAAGACTGAACTGTTTTATTCACTTAAAAGAACAACAAAGGAATAAGAAAATGGTGGCCAGAGGCGTGGCCTTTTCACGCAGCGCCACCTGGTGCCCAAACCAAGGTCAGGCGGCAAAAAAGGATTAGAACTTGACCCCTGACCCTGAACATTTTTGATAAGCCAAAAAACGCGGTTTGTCACAAAATATTTTAACAAATTCCAGGTGTCTTCTACCATCCCAGTAAAACGTGTGGATATTCTGGGAAGATCCATGTTCTAGTCATGCAAGACATGTTGTATATCCAAGTATCGTAACAGGAGTATGTAAGTATACTCCAGAGCAGATAGCCGCATAAACCGGAAGTTATGAACCACCATAACTCTAGCTAGGATTGCTCTGATTTTAACTAGTAGCACGAATTACTAGACCAACAAGGTATGGTCTGAGATAGCTTTCCCAACAGTTTGCAATGAAAAATGCTTAAGTTCGAGAAATTACTTATAAAATTATTTATTTTATTCAATATCTTCTAAATACATGGTACACAAGAAATCGCTGTGTCAGTCTAGACTCGACTACCCAACAGAGGGATCGAGTCCCTCTTATACCCATTTAAACAGGTGGGTGATGTAAATGTTATCCCAACCAGTGGCGGCTCGTGTATAGACACTGTTGAACTGCAGCATCCCCAAAAAAATTCAAATACAATGACATGCAAACATCCCAAAAATCTTTGTAAAAGATACACAAATCTTGCTATGGAACTGTGCGCTTCACGGTTCCAGCGACGTGTGTTTGAATGTTGTGTACATGCACACGAGGCTGTGGAGGAGAGAGTGCACGGTCGCTCCCACAGTGCCGGCAATGCATACCTAACAAATTTCTGGAGCAGCACCCCCATTTTTTGCAGCTATGAGCCGCCCCTGGTTCACCACATACATAGCACAGATGAACATAAATGCCCATATATGATATTTCTGACTATAAATTATCATATATGGTATGCGAATATAGTGTATTATCATATATTTCTAAAGTATATAATGTGCTCATACATGCCACATGTATTATAATGGGTACGGTGATGTCGTGCAAGTAGGCTGTATGACCAGATGAGAAATTGGACATTAAGGCAGGACGCCTGAGGAGGTCAACAATTAGACATACAGAAATGGTGGCCAAAATCAATTGAAAGGAAATTTGTTAATTCTTTGTCTTACCAATTAACCAATTTCCTGTACAGACGTCAGACAATGGCGGCTAAAATCAAACGAGGGGAGATTTAACGGGACCTGGTTCTCCTCAGACTGCTGCTACTGGAGGATCCCAAGTCTCGCCAGCCACCGAATCTGTGAGTGTTGACAAACACCCAGAGACTCACCTGGTAGAACACTCCTACCGGGATCCTACCCTACAGGAACCGCCTGAATATACCCATTTACAGAATTCTTGTTTATAAATTAGATAATGCTAACTATGTTCAAACCTGTCAAACATCTAAATATGTCAAAATATCTTCGTTTGTGCCCAATTTCTGTTATGTCCATAAATGTGCATTCCCAATATTGTTTATCAATATACTGAGTTTACTTATGAAATTATACTTTAGTTTTGTTATATTGGCAATATCATAGAATGTCTTAAATCATGCTTTAAAAAATATATGGAAAATCGCATATTGCACATTTGGGATATTATATTACGTATACATACAGTAATGGCCCTATATAATTTCTGAACATTAAAATTACTTAGCTTTAAACATTATATATTGTATTATATTACAAATATATTATATGTACATTATTTATACTATTAATATACTATTAATAGTGTAAATATACCTCCAAGCGCATTACCATGATTCATGTCTTGGGTATGTATAGATCCCCCAAAATCCTAAAATATTTACAAATTTCAAACTAAACCGGCAAAATATAAGAGGGAATTAAACTTCTGCATAAAAAGTGTGATTTTACGGCTACAAAAAGCATTAAAAGTGCAATTTTTCTAAGGTCAAAGTGCAATTTTTCTGTTTTAGAAATGCAATTTTCTGCATTTCGTATTAGCAACCATTTGCAGTTGCAGAGTGGTTGCATATCTTATTCGCAATTAACAGAAACCTCAGATCATTAGTTTACTAATAGCTTTTCATAAGTTTTTAACCTTTGCCATAAATTTGCATCAGATTACAAATACAATTTTTTCCATAAGGGATATTTAAATATTGAACATTTGTTATTAATGCGTTATCTTTCTGGTTAATTTTAATGAACTTTAATATTGCATTAGACATTAATTAAGCAGCATTTAGAAAGTATATGCACAGACTATTTAAAACAAACATTTGCTCAAGCAGAATACACAGTAGTTGGATCGATGGATGTTTTTTTTTTATAAAAACATTTCCAATATCTCGTGTGTGATGAAATTTTATCCAATCTGGAAAAAATGCTTATATGCGCTTTGATACTTCACTCGAGTACAGGCTTTGTGTATTTGTGCAAGATTTAATATAATTAAAACTCTGATAGGGCAAAAAAATGTGAAAATGAAAATTGAATATTAAAACCTTGTGGTTTTATCATAGCATCTTATAAAAATTGTCAACCATGTGAATTAATAGTACGACTAATAATAAGGCTGTTTGTGAATACAGGCAGTGGTGGATTGAAGACTTAATTCTATACTTGGATACTGTGTATAGCTTTATCAATCCGAGAATGCAGAAATTATATACAGTCTGTTACTAGAAGGGGTTTCTTATTGAATTTTAAATTAATTTTAGATTAAATTCTGTTTCTTATTATCATCATCATCAGGGCGCCTGTTGCCTTTCAGTCATTGTGCCCAACAAATCCATATAACAACCACAACCAGCAAGGACTTCAATTACATTCACTTCTATTTGTGTTTTGATTGAATAGAAAAAGTTTTCATTTTGATTTATTGTAACAATTAGTAACTTTTTGTAGACGTGTGGTAACTTCTTTATGATTTACAGTACTCTGTATTTTTGTATGCATAGCTCCAATATTGTTTTCTGTGTATATTTATATACAAGTATAAATACATATTCACCCGGTTTCTTAACTAATTGTTTTTACAACTTGTATATAAATATACACAGAAAACAATATTGGAGCTATGCATACAAAAATACAGAATATCTTACTTGTTTCCTAACCGACTTATGACCTTTGATGGCGTTTCTTCTCAGAGAGTTGCCTCTCAATCCTATATAAGTTGCAAGGTTCTCTCCCCAATCGAGGACTGTAGAGATTTTTCAGATGGGGAAAATCCTTAAGTGGCGGTCTTTGTGATCATTTTAAGCCCTTGCTCTTTGGACGGTAAAACCCTTGGAGGAGTGGAATAGGTTAGGAGAAATATCCTCTTGGGGAGCAAAGAGGACCTTAAGGTAAGAGGTATGTGGGAGAATTAGTCCACTTTAACCTGGAATTTTGAATACTTCAAAAGTTTCTCTAAAGACTAAAACATCAGAGCAAGTGGATACAATAATATAGAAAATCCTTGCTCTGCATTTACACAATTTTTCCGGTGCATTAAATATTTATTGCTATAATAACTTTAAATTTAAATGTTTTTGTGTTGATGCAATTTCTCATTGATTTATCACTGTAATGGTAACATATGCTATCCTCAGGCGAGTGCACATGCAACCTGCAGAGAGGAGTTCAATTGGAAGTTGAGTAAGTTATGGAATTTTAATCAAATTGCCGCACCAGTGCATTATAATAGTGCATGGAGAGCTCCTCTATAATTTCAGAACTTGCTATAATTTATTCTTTTCAGGAAATTCGGCTGAAAAAGACGCACTGAAGAGTTATTATGCTAGACAAGATTGCACTCAAGTCATAAGCGGAAAATGCATAATTTTTATATTTAAATTAAATATTGACTTATGCTACGAGGTTTATGCTTTTGCATTATGCAAGCCAATAAACGGAGCTATGAATGGCTTTTGCTTTTTTAACTTATAAGTGTTCTTGTAGAATTAAGTTTACATGACCTAGATGCGGTTTCTCATAAATCAACACATACTTTAGACCCGGATAATGAAAATGTTCAGTCTTTGTCAATCAGCCATGGTTAACACATGTTGACTAATTAAAAGGAACAATTAATTTTCAGGCCAAAATCGTATTGCTATTTTTCAGATAACTTAAAAGCTTAAATTAAATTCTGAACAAGATGTCAGAAATCTCGTTGTCTAATCACCAGATTAGAACACTGAAGTTTAATTGCAAAGAAAATTGTGTTGGTTGCACCCTTGTTCCTTAAATTATACAAAGGCTTGTAGTACATGCATCTAAAGCAGATCGTTGGCATACATTTTTTTCCAATACTTTTCTTTGACTTTTTCTTAATAATATTAAATACGGCTTGTTCTAAGTAAGTTTTTATCATGATTATTAAAACGGTGCCCAATCTCAAAGAGAAACAGAACACATCTTAATGAAGTGCATAATTTCCCTTGAGCTCACTGTTTGCATCAAACTTTTTTTTTCCAAATAAGCATACATTCCCATTGGTTTTTATGCTAATGACATCATGTACTTTCGAATAGTGATGATAATTCTGTTTGCTTTGTTCGAAAAGAAGAATTAATCCTGACAACAATTGTGGGCTTTTCCAATATAAAGGATCCCCCTTATTTTTGCTTCAGTAACTGATTTTATGTACTTTATATAATTCACATGCATGAAAATTATAAATTAAATAGTACATAACTTCCAACTTCCATGTGAACAAGAGCACTAGACAATTTACAATGAAAATCTTTTTATCGTCTATAGAAATAACAGTGTAAATATTGTAAAAGGTGTCGCTATGTCTGGATGGAAAATAACATTTATGGCACGTATGCATTTGGAAAATAATATTTATGGCACGAATGCATTTGAAAAATATCATACAGGGACTTTATAGAAATTAGACTTACAATGTATGACATTTTAGTTTACAAGCAAATATCATGATGCAAATACAAGGTCACGTGATGGCGTGGGAGCTGATATAGGATTCTGATAAAGTGCAGTAAGTTGGCGTTTAATTCAGTTCTCAAAAACATTGTAAAATGTTTAAATAATTGCCAATGAAAACGAAAACAATTAATTTCATACAATCAGACTATTCCTTTTTATAATTTTACATTTTGTCGTAAGAGTTATGGGTCTCAAGTTGGATTTCCGTCAACAAATAGTCGTAGTTAAAATTGAACAACATCAGTGGATAGAGCACGCATGACTTCCTATTAAACCCATTAACAGAATTTTGGTAGGGTGGTAAGGAATCTTATCCACCCTGTATATTGTACATTATATGATCATGTATGAGATTTTTGTCCAAACGTGATGACTTAACCAAATACATATATAACCTTACAGTATCCATATATAACCATAAATCTGTGTATTTATGCATTTTTCAAAGCTCTAATATCGTATTGCAATATACTTTATGTGCAGCATTCACACTTTTAGCAATAATAGATGATAAGCAACTGTTGTTTCATTATTGCATCTCAAAGGTTTATGAAATAAAATCATGTTTAATTCAAGTGATGAATGTTCCATACAAACTTATTTATAAAACAATTTCAAAATTTTTCCAAACTTATAAAACAATTTCAAGATGAATTGATTTCCATAAAGAGATTTTCATTTTATTTATGTATAACATAGTTCATACTGTAATGGCAGTTGTGGCGAGACAAAAAGTTATAAAAACAAATGTGAACAACTAAATGTTCAATTTAAGCAAATAATAAGAAAATAGAACAGACTTTGGTGCATTTAGTTTTGCGCAATATAAAAAGTTGTTAGACTATTTGATGATGCACTTCAATGTTATAAACCATTTTGAGTGTTTTCACTTTATTATACGACGTCTATGTTTGCAAAACAACCCTAAATCCAAATGAGTTAGAAATAATATAGAAAATGAAATTATCAAATGTTTATTCAAAGAGCAAAGGATTAATTAAAAATTGCTACACTCCATTTGTTGTAATAACACAAGTTCTATATATCAAATTTGAGATAAATGAGTGAATGTTTGAACGAATGATAATCTTTAAAAATACTGATTACTAACTCAGGTACTTTTAAACATTGACATGTAGATCGGAAATAAGTACCATACATGGACATTTCTGAAATTGGACACATCTGGACTAATGTTCTCAAATATTGTAGCCCAAACACTATATGTAAATGCATCTATGCATGGATTTAGTACTGACTAATTGCAGACTTGTAATGTCATTTTCTACAGAGATGGCAATGCTTTAGAAATGCTGATGTTTGTGTTCAAATAAACTCTGTTATGAAACAAATCGGCAACTTAATTTTGAATAAGATAATACAATTAAAAGTAATTGAAGTTTGTTTTCGTTTTTCATTCTCTTATAGGCTAAGCTTAACGAAATCAATATATACCATGAATCTACAACTGGATATTTGAATGCCTTTGATTTGTAAGACTTGCTTTTGATATTTGAATCCACCAATCTGATTATCGAAATAGATATACGTAATGTAAATACATGTAGATCGACTGAGAAAAAAAAAATAACGCTCATTAAATATTTACTGAGCCACATCTTCCTGCAGGTCTTTTTAGAGCTGAACGTGTATTTCATGTTTATGATTTCACTTCAGAAAGATTTTAGCATAGAAAATGGATTAGTTGCTATGCAAAATTGCACATATATTGAAAGCATGTACCCAGAACTTAATTTTATCAAACATGCATTATACTGCAATGGTGCATTGAAATTGAAAAGTAGCAGCCTGGAAATCCAAAAGTTACGTAATTCTAACTCAAGTGAAAATCCTACTGTATGAGACTATGGAACATCCCTTTATTTTGGGATTTCATATCGAAAGTCCTCATAGTAACGATAAGTCAATATAGTAGTGACTTTCAATAACTATATACAAGTAGCTGTCACATCTATGTGCCTCAATTGTTTTTCAAAATAAACTTAATTAACCAAATTAACCGAAATATATTACAGCTGAATTCCTCGTTGTATGGAGGGTTAGTATGTTTGTGTATGAGTTTCGTTTAAGGGGGATTACAACCCTATCCCTTTCACTGGGAAAATTTGCAAAGACGCTCACAGTCAAACAGAAAAAATTAAATAAAAATAAAAATTGTTTAAAATAGCTTTATGAATCAGCAAGATACTGTTCGCGTCATTTTTCATGTTTAAATAGTAAAATTTTTTTTAAATTAAATTATTATTTAAATTTTTGCACATCACAACTTGCCTAACTCATGTTGTCCCCTGCTGGCAGCATGTGCAAAATAACGGACATTTTTCAAACTTGTATATTTATTTTTAAAAAAATACTATTTCAAAGTAAAAAACAACAATATGAAGGCCTTGCTGATCCATCAAGCCACCCCAAACAATTCTCACACCCACCCAAACCTCCCTCATTCAACTGTGAGTATCTTTGCAAGCCCGACTCATGGGACACCCAGGTGCCACAAAAAATAGTATTAATGTTGAGCACAATGTGTTTATTGCAAAATCAAATGCAATTATTAATATTTAAGTAATTGTATGTTTGGAATGTTTTGTGGCAGTTTATGTTGTGACACCTGGGCAGATATAAAAAAGAGTAGCAAACAGTGATCAACACACTTCGCAGTGGTTTTACTCCCAGCTACAGACACAAATGCTCATCCCTGTTGTGCAACAGGTGCCACATCAATTTGTCCACCCAGGCGCGCACTAGCGATTTGCAACTATTTAATCACAAAAATGAAAATTATTGGTTTCAATGGAACCTCGTGCACTGTGGGCTTTTTAATCCCAGCAACTAAATAATTAAACCAAGTTCCATTAAGCAAGGACTTGCAATGTATTTAAATAATGTCTTTGCGGAGTACTTTCTTTGGGATCTTCCTTCACTTTGGATATTTCACGTACAGTATATCTAGGTTTGCACAAATGTTTCCATCCGATTTTACTGGATTATTTCTGTAAATTTGACGGAATTTTTTAACTGTGGAGATTTCTTAGTAGTCCTTCTATTTTGCCAACCCCCTGTAGTGCGACAAGCTGACTGTTAATGCTGTCGCCAAATATGATTAGCCTATTATAGTGCTGACTGCACAATTTCAAGAAGCAAAGCCAAAAAGCTAACCAGGTGGAATAATCACAATGAGGTCCAAGCATGCAGAATAACGGACTCAGAATGCGCATCAAGATTGGGATCAAAAGAAATCTGACATCATTGACCATTATAATGCATCTACAACAGCCCTTGGCATCCGGCTGGCTGGAAGAGTGCTTCCGCAACAGCGTTAGCAGACCTTAACGAATTCATCGAACAGCAGGCTTGCGCTGCAAACAAGAACATGCAAATCCAGGCAATGAAGATAAGAAAATTTTGCAGGGAAATGACATTGAAGGGATATCTTACAAATTATACTGCATGACCTTAGGTGGAAAAAATTATACAGCGTAGTGTATGCAATATTATGTGCTATATACATGGCACTATCAATATTATACTATACACTGTAATATATTATGTCATTGTCCATATATATGTCTTAAACCATAATGTGTATGGAATGTTATGTTATTGTCCAAATACATTACGTTGTACATGTGTACATTAGTCTGAAACCAGTAATGTCCATATATGGAATTTTATCATTATTCATATACATATGTATGTTTGAAAACAGTAGTGACCTTGTTTGAAATTTTGTCATTGTTCACATTTATTTAACAATATTGGTGGCCTAAATGGAATTTTGTCATTGTTGATGTGTCTGAGAATATTGGTGGCCTATATTGAATGTTGTCATTGTCCATATAAGAAATAAATCATTACCCTGTATTATGAAATTCAGTAATGGGAAGGGTGAATATATGCTGCCGTTTAGACAAAACAGACCGGATAGAATAACATGGTCATTTGGACAAAACAAAAATTGGAAATTGGATGGTTTTTGGCCATAAAATGATTATATAGCGGTATGTGGATGTAGATATATTTAATACCGGGCAAAGAGTTTTCAAATATCTATAACATTATTTTTTATATGCACAATCCTCATTATTTTATGTCATTTCAATACTTTAAGAAGTAATATTTTCCATGACCATATGCATGGTTCTATACTTAGGACCTATATGTTTAATAATAACGCATCTTGTCATGCATGTTCATAAATGTATACAGGCATCAGTGGCGGCTCGTGTATTGGCACTGTGGAACTGCAGCACCCCCAATCACTGGATATCATCGATAACATTAATATAATGAGTCTTTTTCTTTAATTCTTTCTAATTTAATCTATTCATAATCTCTTCTTTAATTTATTTAATTAACTCTTTAGCCATCCCCCAGTTAATGAAAAAAGATTTTACAAAAATTGTAGGTAACTGTGCAGTTCCAGCAACAAGGTGTTTGACTATTGTGCGCATGCGCACATAGGAAGCTGCACGCCAGGCTGCGCAGGAGAGAGCACTGTCGCTTCCTCAGTGTGAATGCCGTGCTTCACAGCATTACTCTGCAGCGTTACTCCGCAGCACCTCCACTTATTTTTTCTTCGAGCCGCCACTGACAGACATACAGTTTTGAGATTTGTAAGATACGGGACAAAATGCGACGTATATACCAAATGGCTCTATAGTATATTAAAAATTGCATCCAATAAAGGAAAATCTGCACACATGTGAATTCAACTTTAAACGGCGAGCCATTTGTAAACATTGTGTTAGGTGCCCAACGTGTCCAGTATACTGTATCTTCGAAGGTTTTATGTTGAAAATCAGTCTTACAAATCGTTCACGTTTAAGGGCAATCGTATGTCATAAAAGAAAAAATGCATCACAGAAATACACTGAAAAGAGATGTACATTTTATATTCATACTTGGTTTTCATATTTTTATAAAGATAAAATGCAAAATGAAAGAATCACCTATATCCATCAACGTTCATCTCCAATAAAGATAAAAGCATCCATCCAATAACAAATCTTGAAAGATACAAAAGGTCCCTACCATAGAATAAAAATGACCAAATATGAAAGACGAAAAACGTGACCTGCTTCGTAAAATTTTGTCAGTCCAAAAGCAGGACGATTATATTAAAGTCCATAACAGCATAAAATGCCAATAAAATGAATTTATCTTTCATCTTCAACAACAGAAAAAAAATCACCTATGCGACACAGCTGGCATACAAGATGCTTCTGTCACGTGAAAAATTCCTGTCTGGGGGAAAAACTATACGACATACTGTAAGGCCGGATTCGTCGACCGGTTCCCGCCTAAATGGAAGGGCGCATTCTTGACCTTTCCCGCCTGTGCAACATGGCCGGAGGTGGCCACATCGTGACCCTTGACCCCCGAGGTACACGGGTGCTGGACTGCCTGACATACCAGCATACCAGGACCGGTAGTTGAAGCGAGGTCGCCACTAAGGAGGTCAGGGTGAAGACAAGATAAAAAGGAAAGCTAAACCGGAGGACGGGGTGGTTCTCCCAGGAGTGTCAGCGCGCATACGTCGATCGCGAGTCCGGTTTAAAAGTGTTCAGCTTAATTCGATTTGTTTGGTTTTGATGATTAATTGCTTGTAGCCCAAGTCGGTAGGGCAGGTAGTTGTTGGCTCTAGGGGCCTTTTTGGATAATTAAACGTGTTCAACCCAACTCACTGTCTTACACATACGGTGTATATGGGAATGTCATATATGGACATATATCAGAAATGCAACACCTGTGGCTTTACTTGTCTATATTTCGACAATGACCGGGTGTGAAAAAAATACTGTCACATAAATGGATATACAGTGTACAATGTATCTGTATATCGAAAATCCCAATAGACATAAATACCATATATCTTGCAGTGCATGCTGTTCCAACATGATGGGGCACCTGCACATTTCAGTATATTTATGCACGCCAACACCTGGACCAGACAAATCCCAATGGTTTGATAGGCAGGGGTGGGACCTGAATTGGTTAGCGCGTTCCCCAGATTTCATGCCTTTAGACTTCTTCGTATGGGGTCATGTTAAAACTTTGGTGGATGAGACTCCAGTGCATGAATACACTAAAAGACTTGGTGGCATATGCCACCAAGTCTTTTAGTGTATTGTCGATGCATGTGAAACAGTCAAGGAAATGCCAGGAATTTTCGCACACATTCGAGAGAGCATGTTGCATTGCTGCCAAGCCTGCAATGATTATAAGTAGCCACTTCGAGAAATTGCTATGAAATGTTCTAGTTTATGTGCGATTAGTGTCAGAAAAGTCATCTTCAATAAATGTCATTTCTTTTGTTAATTAAAGAAACATTCGCGCCTAAATATTCCAATGGTATTTATACTCTACATACCACCAATTATAAATCCCGTAAATTTGGCCACTGACTCTCGATACACCCTGTATATGAAATATGACATATATTGCCATGTTTGGGATACAGCATATTTGGTTATAACAGCGCTACATAATTTTTCCACTTGGAAATACTTATTACAAGCATGTCTCACAACATTAATCAACCTGGTTAACACCCAAATGGGATCGTGTTCACCACTATTGAGAAATTAAATAATCTATATACATTCTACTGCAACTTTAATCACAAATAACTTGCAACAACGGCCAAGCTTGATCCAGACATTTGAACTTGCCGTTATCAAAGATCGATTTCAAATGCGCTGAGGTGTCTTGGAAAGCAAAAGCCAGACAGTAGTCATTAACCGAATCTATGAATAATCCAACCACTTTCAATTTAAGATAGGACACAAATTTAAATTCGAATGTTCTAGGGTAACTGGTGCAATTATGACATTGCGTGTACTTTCTCACATCAGAACAAGCCATGCACTTATGTAATGCATGGATGCACATATACTAGAAATCAAAATGGCATTTGTAACTTAGCAATCAATGATTAAATGTCGCAAACGCACCCATTACACTAATTTTACGATTCCCTACAACATTTCAATTGGTCTTTTGCACAATGATTAATGGTTAATGTTTTATAATCTCCTTAAGCGTCTGATTTTCTGCTAAGTACATATCTGCATATGTCAAGTGCATGGTATGTCAACAATACTGTATGTATCTTAAGATAATTTCATTTAGCAAAAAATTAAACCTTGATCTTTTCTGACATATACGAAACATGATATGTCATACATTTCCCTAAAT
>JAQGAE010004727.1:0-12305 GCA_034696685.1 Julus scandinavius | reverse complement strand
GTGACATCATTATGGATGGGGTGTAGTAAAATTTGTGACAATTGTGACAAAGGGGTGGGGGGTGTTTAAAAATAGGCTAAAAAATGTGACATAATTTATGGATCACCCCTTAAATGCATGGAGATGTTACTGGAGATGGCACATTTTTATTTCTTTAAGTTAAAGGAATTTGGATATTACATGAGTCATAAAAAAGTGGAACCCAATAAAAAAAATCACAACTTCGCGATAAACGCTTCGATTTCAATTAAATTTGGCACTTACGAAGAACAATAGTGTAGGAATAAAAATGAATTATAAAATGTGCTCAAAATGTTTTCCGGGGGCCTTTACACCAGTCTGGATTCTAACGCGCCATTCTTTGATTGACAAATCGATTATACGCCGGTCGAGTTCAATCCAAGTTTTCTTAATTCATAGTTTCGAGTCTTCGATATTAATAATCTTCGATTTGTATACCTTTTCCCGGAGAACTCCCCAAATTGTGTAGTCCACTGGATTCGAGTCCGGACTGTTTGGTGGCCAGTGGTTGGGTTTGATGAACTGTGGCGTTTCCCACTGTAGCAGTTCAACTGTTTCTCGAGCACGGCGAGCCTTGTTGAAAAATCAAAAATCCGAGATTTGTCGCATGTCCGGAACACGTTTTTTGTTCCTGCACTATTGTTCTATGTAAGTGCCAAATTTCATTTAAATCGAAACATTTTTCACGAAGTTGTGATTGTTTTTTATTGGGTTCTACTTTTTTATGACTCATAGTGTAGATTGAAAGCCAGAGATAACGAGTAACCACATGTCATCAAAACACAGACAATGAAAACTTCTAGCAAGACCATGCACTACAACTCCACCACCACACTACTCAGCCAGACATCCACACTCTTACTAAATGTGCAGTTCCAAAGTTCACCACCTTGTCAACAAACACTTTGTAATACGAAATGCATTGTCCATTGCTAATCCATCACCAGTAAATGCTGACCATTCGACACATACAAAACCATGCTGTAATTTTTGTCCCACAAGATGCCGCTCCGGCTTGTGGACCAGCTCTTCCCAACACCTGTTTGCAAATTTGAACAAAAAATAGATTGAAGTTGCATGTAAACACAGAGTGACGATGGCGTGTTGCAGATCAACAAAATGGCCGTCAACAATGCTTGAATAACAACAGAAACGTTCCTCCGCATTTGGCGGCAACTTGTCAATTTTGGCAGTAAACTCACTCGATTCAGGGTTTAAAAATAGGGAGGACAAGAGGCCAGTATCCTTTGGATGCGGTTTGCTCACGGCCTGGGAAATGCGCTGAATATGCGAAACGTCATCAGGACTTTCTAGAATAAGATGATGGAAGTTTTGTCGTCATACATAGCTCTAATTTCGGAAACTGTTTTTAAATACTCGCTAATATGGGCATCCCCTATGACGATGTCAGGGCTGCTGACGTAGTCTTTCGCATGAATGGTGTGTCGTAAAAGTTTGAGATTTATTCTCTTGGACTACTTATTTCTACTTGTCAGCTTTGGGGCCATTTAAAAAGGACGTCCTCAAAAGGGGATAGGGGGTCTGCTGGCATGTGGATAGGGAGAGGGTAAGCCATTATAGACTTCCGCTAATGATGGTATTTTTCAGTTCTCGGATTTTCTGTTTAATTGAGTTTTAAAGGTTGGTGAAAGGGGAAATGGACACCAGAATAAATGTGTCCTCAGTCCCAAATGTACTTGAATTTTTAAAACTTCGGGAAAGTCTGAAATTATGCCTAAATTTGTGTAAAACATCAATTTTATGCGAATTTCCCTTCGAGGTCAGGAAATTTCAGTTAATAAGAAAAATCTGGAAAAATGTCGTGGAATTGGTAGCGAGGTGGGTGTTTGTAAATTTATAGGATGGGCCATTGTAGTTTCCACAAACTTTCTGGACACCCTACGTTTTAAAAAATTAAGGACGTTCATGAGGTGAGGGGGGAGGAAGGTCTGGACTAAAATCGACACCACGTGGACAGGGGGGATAGATTTTTGTAGGAATTTCGGGGACGTCCTTTTTTAATGGCCCCTTTGCAAATTTTGTATAGGGGAGAATGGGTAGGAATGGACATTTTTTACCTTTTTATTTTTAAAAGTATTCACTTTATAGCTAATTATAAAAAAACTACCACTAAGTCTTTATTTTAAACACACCATAGGATTAAAGGGACAATTTAGGTGAAATTACATTTACGGGGATAGATAGTATGATGTTAACAGCAGTTTACGCCAGTGTACTGTTGAATTAAAAAAATACATTGTAGTAGGACCCATTTTTCGCATGAAGACCTAAACATTCTCGTAAACAAAAGTCCAGATATTGCTAAAATGTCCAGTGTAGTTTACTTCGCTTTTGTCATTCGGTAGCCTATTAACCGCGTTAACATGGCAACTAATGCATGTTTTGTAGAATTTTTTTCTTAAGGATTTCTTGATAAATCAAACTGTTTTTAGCTCGATTTGAGTTATTTTAGGCATAGCTTTTCATTGAAAATATCTGGATTAATTTTAATAAAAGGTCTGCAGGCGGTGAGATAGATATTTATAAAAAATATCTATAGCATTGACCGTATTGAATTATAATCGTAAACATCCTGAGAAATCTAAAGCATTGAATATTTCGAGATATTTTAACATTAGCAACGATTTCTTCCCTTCTGAGCAACATTATATAAACGAAAAAATAACAAGGAATTCTAAATTATTTCTTTAAGAGTCCCTTATAATAGGAACTAATAATTCGGGACTGGTTAACAAATTATTATCCAGCCCTCTTATTTAGGAAACACGAGTGTTTGTGGGTTCGCACCGTGGGTGTAATGTGTTATTGAATCCCTTCGAAAACAATAGCCCCCATTCTTTATCATTGCTATAGGACAAGGACACGCCTATAGAAGATTCCGCAATCTCACTTTGACGTGTGGTGTATAAACAATTAGTCGGCGTGTTACCATGCCCCCACAGCCTTTTGTTATTGTTGTTGTTGATCGGAAATTGCAGCTAAAAAGTAAACAAACAGTGGGCACATGCACCCATCAACCCTTCCTTCTCTTAAGGAGCGGGGGAGACAAAGGGTATGGGCGGGTCAGGCCTTTTCGGACTTGTGAATTTTTAATGGGACGGAACGTGTCGAGGGCGAATTACAAATTACACGAGTAGCAGGACCAGAGCGAATTGAAAATACTAATACAAAAGTTGTTCACAAGTACTGTACATTTCTTGTCCCCAAATATCTTGAGTCCATTTCAATGTATTCTTAAGAACCCTACTGAGTCCTTATGGAAATCCTGAAGAGTGAATTTACTGCTTGACTTCAGTTGCAATAATTTTGAAAATAATTCTTAGCATAGATTGACAAAAACTTTCTTTAAACTTCAGAAATTTATTTTATTGAAATTGTCATTTGGGTGGGTGATGTTAACTAACCACCCTAGAGCCATTCTCGGTGTGACAAATAACCAGATTGGTGCCATCAAATTTTGTTTTTCATTTTCTTTTACAATAGCAAATTTATCCCCTTAAATGTACACCACATGACGATCTCTTCACTGCTCCACTGCGGCCACCTGCCGGCAGCGTGGGCAAATTAACGGACATTTTTCAAACTTGTTTATTAATTTTAAACAAATCTACCAGCTCAAAGTGAAGAACGAAAAAGTGATACCATTGCTGATTTATCAAGCTATTTTAGACAATTTTTATTTTTATTTAATCTCTTTTGGTTTGGCTGGAATTGTGTTTTAAAATTTCACCCATTGAAAGTGATAGGGTTGTGATCCAGCTTAAAGTACGAATATATTAGATAAACAGGCATGTCAACATAGCAGACATTGGATAGGTATGGAGATGTATAGGCATATCCTCCAATGTATGGTCCTCTTACGAACATATACTTGTATAAGGTCAATTAGTGACAAGACTGTCATATTTTACAGTATATTCATATACAGTATTTGACATACATCGCAGTGATCCGATACACATTTGAAAACTTGTTCCATACTTGTTTGAGTTGGTTTAACAACGCCCTCTATCATATTTGATATGAAAAACGTAGTATTATAATAAACAATAATTTCCAGAAATCCTCTTTTTTATAAAACCGACAAGTTGGTTATCTTCTGATAACAAATCGTGGGATGTTTACCTTTAAAAATGTGTTTAACTTTTGAACTTATTCAAACTTGTTTTTAAGTTCGGTAAATTTAAAGTATTAGTTATCATCATGATAAACATGTATGGCAAACTTACGTCACTAAGAGTTACAATTGTACATCGAAGAAGTTGTGTACCTGACTTCAGGAGGTGTTTATGTAATTTATCAAAGAAAAAATGATTGGTGATTGTTGTACCTTCGCTGGACATTGTCCATAAGCTATTATATGGAGCATGCGCACTAATCGCCACAGTGACTCATCCTCGCCACAAATTATCCAACCACAAAAAAAACTATTACGGTGAGATGTACTTAAGAGAAGGTGGGCCTCTTGACCTCTATGAATATACTTTTTTTTAAAAAGCTCTTTTTAATGAAGGTGGGTGGGACGAAAGTTATTGCACCCCCACCCCAGGGCACTGACCTGCCACCTAAACGTACGTACGGCGATTGCGTTGTTAGCCATAACTAACAGACGGAATAGTTGGTGCAACGTGTGGCCTTTGACAATGATGAGGATTTTTAAGGTGATGAAGGCAGGGAGGGGTTGATTAGAGCTGCCAGGGGGGCAGAGTTTAACGAGGGGCGAATGGGACATCAATTAAATCAGATCATTAACCTGAGTGTTTTTTTTTTTAAATTTCATCGCAACACCACACCTTCTGATTAAACTAAATCTCCGTAGCAGGACTTAGGAATTTACCTTTAAAGGTCCATTTTTGGCAATAAAAATGATGAGTTGAGATGCTCTCACTCCTTTCTAACGTAGGGATCCACATACAGAAAGAAATAGATAAGGCTCTACGGGACTCAGCCCGTCTTGCCATTTTTAAGAGGTGTGTTTTTTCTTGATAATGTTTGTTAGTACACAAGGTAGCATCCCAATTCCTTGTTAAGTAGGAATACCGTAAGTAGGCCCTTACAGGATTACTCCACATACAGTATGATGCGTACATTTACTGAACGATTTTAATCGCTTACCAAAATTCACCGGTGGCATCAAATCACTTGAAATTATCGATTTGATATCCTTTGGCCTTTCTAATGAGTTTGCATCTCTTTGTCCACGCTTTCATTGCATTTTCGATTTATTTCTAAGGAATATTGTCGTACTCCTCTTTTATGGCGCAATTCAGTCCTTCAATGGTTTTGACCTTTCGCTTTGCTAGACGATGCAGCAAATGTCCCCACAAAAAGTAATCACACAGTGAGTTGTCCGGTGAGTTGGGAGTCCAAATGTCTGGTTGGATGACATTTATCCCACGATTGCATCATACTGTAAGCCAATGTGCACTAAGGTGCCTTCCTGCGTATAGGTATTTTTCTTTAGAAAGCTATCTGGTTTAAGTTCCATTACTTTTAAAAAATGAGATTTCACCTATGAGAGGAGCACAGAGAGTTGTAGAGATGGTAGACCATAGGTCTGGTGTTATCCATAGTTTTGGACAGTGTCTGAGGACATGTCCAAGAGTCATGTTAGATATTCTGGGCTAGATGGTGCTGTTAACTATCACCTTTTACTATCTTCCTAATCTCTTGCTCATCCTTAGTGGAGTGTTTTTCCCTTACCAAAAATACACACTTCTCTTACTCAATTTCTCCCCACCCCACCCTCATACTTATCCTTCCCATACCCATTCCCCATCCTCTCGTTCTTCCCATTTGCCCTTTCCCTACTTTCAATTGTCTTTAACAAGTTTCTCCCTCTTACAGTTTCCTTTCCCTCTTTTCCCTTTCCTCCATCTTACTCCCCTTTATCCCTCCATGTCCCCTCGTCCCCTTTCCTTCTTTGGAGTGAAAATTAAAACGTAGCACTTCTTCCTGTTTCCCCCTTTCCCTCCTTTTCTATTTATTCTTATCTTATCAGTTTTCCCTCCTTCAGCGGCACTTTCCTCCCGTTTTTCCTTTCCTCCTCTACCTCTCCGTTATACCCTCGCACCCCTACATTCTCCTATCCATGTTTTGGAGTGGCAATTAACACATATCACCCCCTCTTGTTCTTCCTCGATCGAGTACTCATTAGGAGCAGTTTTTCTCGCCCCGTACGTGATAACTTAATAACACATGGTTAATGCCAGGAAGGAAGGAAGGAAGGCACACTCTGCTCACCCCCACCCCCATCTCTGCACCTTAGCCAACTCGTAGCACCCCCACACTTAAGTGCATGTCTTCGCAATTTGCTCGAGCAAGCTACCTGGATGCGTGCACATCCAGATGAGTTATTACATTTAAGAAACAGATTTATCATGTTGTCAAAATAAAACCCCTTTGGGAGTGGATGTGTCCTCTTAAGAGGGGGGGGCAGCTCCCCTTAAGTTCACTCGTCCGAATAACTATTTCTTAATCACCGGTTTTGAACTCTGGTTCTGACAGCAACTTAATCGCAGCACTGGACAAGAGCGTTTTGTGCAACCACTATTCATGTTACACGAGGTTGGAAGCAACCAACGCCCTTCATTTTAAATGTACACGCCTCGGCATTTTATTTAAAATTTTTTTTTTTTTTTTTTTGGTTATAAAACTTGTTATGGCGTTCACTTCGTGACGTATCTCGATGGGTGCCGGTTACGTTTTGGTGCTGCGATTAAGCCTAGCCTCGGCCTTTTTATGGTCAAGAAATATAAAAGCTGAAAATTAATGGCGAGAATAACACAAACGCCCAAAATGGTTGCAGAGATAGTGAATGAACTCTTGTCTTGTATGTGGACCCCAGCGCCATCTATGGGGAACAGGAAGTGTGAAGTAGTGTTTAATGAAGGGAAATACACAGTTGTTAATGTGGTCCAAAGCAGGGGTAGATTGACCAGTAGGGACACTGGGAGAATTTCAGATTCGCCCTTCCTTTGAGAACTAGCAGGCGCCCTCTTGCAGAATGAACAGGGAGCCATAGAGCGAGTAGCTGAAGCGCCCTTCTAGCACTTGTTTCTACGCCCTCTTATAGGAATGAACGGGAGGGGTAGGGGGCATAGAGCGAGTGAAGGAAATGAAAGGGGTGCCATGTTGTGAGTAGTTGGCGCCCTCTTACAGGAATGACAGGGGAGCCATGTAGTGAGTAGTTGGCGCCCTCTTACAGGAATGAAAGGGAGCCATGTGGTGAGAAGTTGGCGTTCTCTTACAAGAATGAAAGGGAGCCATGTTGTGAGTAGTTGGCGCCCTCTTACAGGAATTAAAGGAGAGCCATAGAGCGAGTAGTTGGCGCCCTCTTACAGGAATGAAAGGGGAGCCATAGAGCGAGTAGTTGGTGCCCTCTTACAGAAATGAAAGGGAGCCATGTTGTGAGTAGTTGGCGCCCTCTTACAGGAATGAAAGGGCAGCCATAGAGTGAGTAGTTGGCGCCCTCCGATATCACTTGCTCCACCGCCCTCTTGCTATCGGCAGTCCATCCTTGGACTCCAGTCTCCAGGGCCAATTTTTGAAGAAATTTCGTAGACATCCTTTAAGTAAACCCATCTTTGTTACGTTATTCAGCAGCTATACGCAGAATGGCACACTCGTGCCCTCCGTGCACTCGGGGCCCTCCGCTGGAAGGGCGCTTCATTATGAGCTCCCCGAGTCCTCGTTTGACCTCTTTCGATGCACAATGAATCTTTAATTGTCGTAATGCGAGTAAATTGTAATCATTAAAGTGATTTCGAACGGAGTCCTTAAGCAGAGGCTGCGAAAAGCGTAGCTCATGAGCTGAATTGGGGGCGATGAGACGGCATGTTTCATTGTTCCGACTGCCATGACAGTTGCCGACTCACGCCCCTAACCATCTTCGTATCCTGGTTGGGATTAAGCAAATATTAACTTAAATTCGTAATTCGACCACCCCTGGCCACCGTTGCACTTCCCCCAAGGTGGTCCGTGGGTCGCTATGGAGCGCCGCCCCTCGGCCACGGTGTCATTACGTCGTAATTGGACGATGTTTTTAATGGAGGAAAAATTGAAACATAAACGTTGGCCAGCTGCGAAAATGAACTCGCACAAAAGACTTCCAACAGCATTCTTAATTCGACGTACTTAAACGACGTGGGCCAGGGCTCATTTTGCTTAATTCTTAAATTTGCCACAAAAAATATAAAGAAAAAAAAAACCGAATTCAGGATCCTCCCAGAGCGTGAAATTACTCTCATTTTACTCTTAGGAATCGATTACATCTGGAATTTTCAATTTATAGCGCTTTAATTGACCCCCCGAGGCAATAGAAGACAGCTATACAGGATGAGTCAAAAAAACTGTTGCAAAGACTCGTGTTAAAAAATAATTAACACCTAAACTTGTTTTATTATTAGCTTTATCATACGTTCATCAATGTTTAGGCCCTCTATGACAATAGATGTGTTTGGGTATCTAAACTACTGCCAACCAAGCAACCAACTTGGATGGCAGTAGTTTAGAGGTTCACTTATACAAATTGCAAGTAGGCGAACTCAAAGAGAGCCTCTTTGAAAAAATATGATAGTAATTGGTCCTTGAAGTCCTTGAAATATGCTATAAGTTTTCCAGAAAATGAACTGGATACTCAACTCATGAAAAGCACTTGGTACTTAGTTACTCAGTCGAATTTCAGGAATGTTCTATAAAAAAATGAGTACATTAGAGATTATTCTGCTTATAGCCGTTTAATTTGTTTCTATTTCTAGTTAATTTGATTATTTTACAGTATATCACTTAAAATAAACGAGATTTTGGAATGTGAACCACCCTCTGTAAGTAAGCTACAATGTAGTGTAAAAAGGTGCATAAAGGCTACAGAAATGTTTAAGGTCCTCCTTCTAAGTTTCCATCTTGAAGTGACCGAGATTATGGATGGATTTCTTATGTACTTGCATTTTCAAGTGCTTGAGTACGAAACTGCGTGGCTGCGATTGGCTCACACAGACCATGGTTGTTCAGAAATTGCACCAAATCAAATTTGGGACGCTGAGAGGGCGCTTCGATCGCCATTCCACTCCTGGGCAGCTCAAACACGAAGAATTGGTAGGCGTGGACTCCTGTATTGGGAGGAGGTCCCGGAGGTAAATAATCTGGAAAAAAAATTGTGAAATCAGTAGATATTTTAAATACAAGGACATTTCATAAACTCCTGGAATTGAATATCTCGAGATATGGCAAATATCTTAAGTACTCTTGTGTTAAAACCTTATAACTCGTTATGTAATAGTACACTGCTGACAGAAGAGTTTGTTGCCATTGCAAACCCGGTCATGCTAAGTGTGTGTTGCGTGGGCGTGGACTCCCTCTTCGATGCTAATTTGTGCTTAACCCAGCGCACTTCCGTCGCAGTCAACAAAAACATCAATTGAAAATACAGAAGCGGCATTTTTTTTTAATATATTATATAAAAAATCGGACAAAATGTCAATGGTCACATGACGACGGTTGCTTGCCTCCTCTTATTTTCTTAGTGATTTTCTTTATTTGTGTGAGTGTGTCATGTGTAGAAAGATAGAAACAACAGGTGGCGCGCGTGGGCGCAGTATTAAACGTATTATATGGTTGTTCGAAAAGTACTCTTGTGTGGATACTTCCACCTTTAAACGATTTCCACTATCCTTAACAGCCCTATACACACAATGTAAACACATAGGTGTTGTTGAGAATCGCCTTGACCCCTTCAGTCATATATGATGTCTTTGGTGCTGCCACCTGGAAAGAGGACCCTCTGAGTCCGTTCTGGCGTTTCATCACATGTCCCTGAACATGTTTTCTGAGATATTTATGTAAATTGTACAGTACTTTACCTAAACATAGCATATTTAGCACAAAAGACAAGAAAACACGAATTTTTAAGGCTGTTCCTGAAAGCTAGCAATCACTGTTATCTCTGAAGTGATGCAGGGAAAGTCAATATTGGTACATGTGATTGATATTTTAATGTTGATCTTAAATTCAACACATGCTGATATTCAAACTGGGTTCCATGGAAGTTAGGAGCTCAGAAATGTTTTTTATCAAAAATGTAGATGTTTTGGCATATTAACTTAATGTTCTTATTGATGAACTGTGCAAACTGATATGTCATTTTTATCATTTGGGATGATTAATACTTCACAACACAAGTTAGTCATAATAATTCAATTTAATTTGTATTATTTTAAATTAATTAAAGTGTAATAAAAACCCTTTTTTTAACTTTGAATTAAAATATCAAAACTGGGCTGCAGAGATGGTGATTCGATACACATTATTTAAATGAGTGTCTCTGATCTAAAACACACGTTACTTGAGTACGTTTCAGTACTGTTGAACTTTAGTACCGTTTCGTAATGCTGTACTTTAGAACAGTTAAGTACTTCTGAACTTCAGTACTCAATTTGAACGCCTCCTTAACAGATTTTACGGTTACGTTTGATGACAGAGCCTGCGATTGCGTAGGCTCCGTGTTTCAGACTTTAATTACAACACCCTGGGAGATGCAGATGAATTTCAATCTGATTTAGTTAGTAGATTATTTATCGCGAGAATTCGTGAAAAAACCTACAGTTTCTAACACATACGTTTCAATAGTTGTCAACAGTTCACTTTGCCAATATACAGGGAGTCCAATCACGACAAAATATGTTCCTTTTGACGTAAAATCGTAAAATAATATAGGAAAAACTGGCAAGACCCCTTAAAAATACGCTCATAATGACATGAACAGTTTTTAAAACGGTGTAACTCGACCATCCCACATTTTAATAAAAATTATTTTCTCCATGATGAACATTTGTAATGTTTTTTATTTACACACAGTAAAAAGTAAATGTTCTACCCATCTCCAATATTGGTTGGAAAAAAAAGTGCTCAAGAAAATGGTGATTTTTCAGCGTTATAGTACCGCGGTTTTGAGTTCACTGACTCCTCGCGAATGTGAGTTTAAGGGGCCAGGGGTCGCCCATAAACTCCCCTTTTCTCCTCCAAGATCAATTTCTGGTCCCCGCGTTTATGTTTGCACGCCCTTGATCTTGATTTCTCTCTCTGATCTTGACATTGGGAAGAAGCCCATTTATTCATCAGTTCCCATAACAACTCCTCCTTCTCTTTTACTCCTCTCGGAGTAACAGAGAGTAACTCGTAGTAACTGTTGCTAAGGCAGCGCCCTAGGACACGACATTTCCTCTCCAACATCCCATTCATACTTTTAACCTTTACATTTTTGCGCAAAAGAAAGCCTATTTCCCGTTTGCGCACACGTGTTCTGTCGCCGAAACACAAAAATTTCGTTATGTCCGAAATTACTATTAAAGAAATATTAAGAAAACTGGACAAAAATGGTAAAAAAAAAGGCGAGAATACATTTTCACATTATCCGAAAATGGACCGTGTGAAGGAATTCATTCTCAAGACGATTTAAAAATATAACGAAACCCGATTAAATAACATTTTATCAATTATCAATTTTGGTTAATACATCTCAGTATATACATCTTAAAGTGATTTATTTTTTTAAAAATACCTATTTGCTTTTAATTGAGCTACTTGATAATACTAAGTAAATATTATTTTACTAGAAATAATATGAAATATAAATTATTTTCCCTAATCTTCGAGAATTACTCTACGAGCGTTTATAAGGGTTGTTCAGAAGTCATGTTTATGGAGGGATATTTGTTTTATACACACAAGCTTCATTGCCACTCGCACAAGCTTCACAGCCATAAACACAAGCTTCACTGCCATACACACAAGCTTCACTGCCATTCACACAAGCTTCACTGCCATACACACAAGCTTCACTGCCATACACACAAGCTTCACCAACCCAACACACTGGCTTCACCGCCATAAACACAAACTTCACTGCTATAAACACAAGCTTTACTTCCATACACAAGCTTGAATGATACACACACAAGCTTCATTGCCATAAATACAAACTTCACTGCTATAAACACACTAGCTTCACTTATACACACACAAGCTTCACTACCATAAATACAAACTTCACTGCTATAAACACACAAGCTTCACTGCCATACACACAAGCTGCACCGAAATAAACACAAGCTTCACCGATATAAACACACAAGCTTGAATGATATACACACAAGCTTCACTTATACACACACAAGCTTCACTGCCATACACACAAGCTTCACCGCCATAAACACAAGCTTCAGTGCCATAAACACAAGTTTCACTGCCATACACACAAGCTTCAC
>JAQGAE010004726.1:0-12306 GCA_034696685.1 Julus scandinavius | reverse complement strand
AGTGCCACTTTTTCAAGGAATCTGTGGATTACCTTGGGCACACGATTTGTCCATTGGGTATTAGTCCCAATAGAGAAAAAATCAGGGCCATGAAGGACCTGTCCTACCCCAGAAATGCTACTGAAATTAAATCTTTTGTTTCAGCGTGCCGTTGGTTCGGTAAGTTTATTCCGAATCTGTCTCAGGTCGCGGCATCTCTGTATGCTTTGCTAAAGAAAGATGTTTTCTTTCATTTCGAATAGAAATGCGCACGAGCCTTTTATTTGCTCAAGCAGAAACTCTGAAGCCCCAATTTTGTCACAACCTGACTATGATCAAGGTTTTCGGTTGTTTACTGATGCCAGTCAGGAGGCTATGGGAGCTGTGTTAGCACAGGGTGATGAAAAACCTTATCAGGTCATCGAATACGCGTCGAAGTTATTCAAGCGGCCCAACAGAATTATTCCACGACAGAACGCGAGGCACTCGCAGTTATTTGGGCAATTAGCAAATTCAGGGGGTATATCGAAGGAATGCCCTTTGTAGTACATACAGATAATCGTCCATTAAGATGGCTTATTACCCTAAACAATCCACAGGGTAGATTGGCCAGGTGGGCATTAAGTGTCCAGAGTTTTGTATTTGATGTTGAGTATATTCCTGGGAAATTAAATGTTGTTGCGGACTTGATGTCACGACCCACTGGAAGGGAACCTGGTAGTTTACCAGAACCAGTTTTATTGATTCATCAATTTCTCAGTGATGAGGAACCCATATCTAAAGATGAGTTCCGTCGTATGCAGGACGAAGAAATTAGCACACATCAAATAATTCGGACTCTTGAATCCGTGGATGATAAGGATGCTCCCGATGCCCGTACTTATCTGTTGAGAGGGTACCTGGTACTAGACGGAGTACTTAATCGGCATTTGGAATTTGTAGAAGCCGGTGAGCCTCGTTTGGTAGTTCCCAAAGCGTTGCAAAGAAAAGTGATTTCATGAAATCATTCAAATGATGAATCTGGTCATCAAGGTGCTTTAGGTACCTATAAACGCATTTTATCTAAATACTTTTGAATGGGAATGAAGGGTTCAATATACGGCTTTGTGGAAAAGTGTCTCCACTGTATCAGGTTTAAGCCTGACAATTCCAAAAGACAGGAAGTCTTTACCAGTCCTTCTGTGCCTCCCAGATTCGAAACCATTAGTTTAGACATCGTTGGACCGTTACCCAAAACTGAAAACGGGAATGTTAGTATCTTTTCAGTAAGTGATTTAACCACAGGATATGTAGAATTATTTCCTGTTCATGACACCAAAGCAGAGACACTAGTAGCCATTTTTATAAATGAAATTTGCTTACGATATGGAACTCCACGCGTTGTGAATGCGACAATGGTCCTCAGTTCCTATCCTCGGTGCTCCAACAAGCATCTACAACTATGAGGTTTGCTGTGCATAGAGTTGCAAGTTATCACCTGCAAGCAAATCCCGTGGAGAGAATGCATCGCGATTTAAAAGCAAAACTAGCGATTGCAGTCCAAGGTAATTACACTACCTGGGATGAACATTTTCCAGCGGTTAGATGGGCTATGAACACCAGTTATAGCTCTGTGATGAACAATAATCAATTCTTTCTAGAATTTGGAAGACTTGGACGCTCTCCCAGTGACAATTTGGTTCAGTTCCACAAACTTTGTCACGATAAGCACTTTACCAGAACTTGTCTCTCCGAGTATCTCGAAGAGATGTCCTCATTATTGATGGACGTGCAGTCGCGGATTGAATCTGCACAAGATCTGAGACGGATGGAACATAACGAGAGTTGCAAGCAGATAAAGTTTGCAGTAGGTTCAGCTATCAAGGGCTTCTCTGCAAAACTTGCACCTAGACGGGATGGACTATACGTTGTAAGACGCATTTTAAGTCCTAATTCATATGAATTATGGGACCCGGTGAGGGATGTGTCTTTAGGAACTATTAATGGAAAAGAGATTAGGCTGTTACCTATTTCCTCAGATCCTGATCAAGATGCCGAAGTTCCAATTCTACGTAGGAGAAGACGTAGACGACCTACAACCAAACCAGTTGCAGTGAGTATTGAGGATACTCAACTGGACAGTCCTTATGAGGTCCAGTGTCCAGGAACATCGAGGGATCCACTGGAACCTTGTTGTCCAGTTGCCATGTCAACACCTGTTGACAGTGAAGATGAGGAAGTGGAGCATGTTGCTGCTAAACTCGAAGAAAAGATGAGTTTAGTGAGCCTAAATAAGTCAAAGGAAAAAGGTGGAATTTCCAATTTGCCACCCTTTAAAACAGCTAGAGCGTCAGAATCAGCTGATGAGTGCGTTGACACTCAGAATCCCCGTTATTCACAATGCGGAAGAGCTATTAAGAAGCCCGTTAAATTAAATTTTCTATCAGCTGAAAGGTTTGTCTAAACAAGTTTCTGAATGCATGCAACGGCATAGTTCTGAGGAATTTCTCAGAATTGGTCAGTTCTTATGTGAGCCAACAGGGAATTATAAACCCTGGTGAAAATTTAATAGCATGCAAAAAGCTCGCTGTAATTTATTTTTCCTAACTTGACGAATTAAATTCTCAATTTCCAAACAAATTAAATTTTCCAAAAACAATGATTTATAAAGTTATTCGCGCTGCTAGAGCCCTGAAAAGTTTCAAAATTTCGAATTCAATGGTACCACAGTACCCAGACCTTTTTGAACCACCCTTCTATAACAACTGGGAATTGCAACCATTGGATCACGTGGTTGCAGAATACGTCGGCTTCAAATGTATAAGTCCGAAATTGGGGGTGGAGTCTTTTGAACTTACTACTGGAGACCCTATGACCTCTCGAGAAAGGGTTTCAGCATCAAGACAAAAGTCTCAGTTAAAACCTTTGGTGATTTTAAATCACGTTTATTCTTCTACAGGTTTGGATTCGGAAAAGATGGAAAAAGAGGACCCAATTAAAAGAGATAGGGCAATGCGAATGCAGGCCACTGACCCAGCCGAACTGTCAGATACTGACAGTTCACTGGAAAGTGAGCTGCATTCTATGGCGAAGAAACATCGTGTTTCTGGGAGAAACTATTTTGACCTCATCTATCCTAGTGATATTGAGGATAATAATAGTGAAGTAGAGAAATTGATGGCGTCATAATCAATGCAAAACTTCCCTATTGTTCGCGAATCTCCTCAATTCATGGGAAGTAGTTCGAATTTCGTCAGTTTGGATATTTATATTCTAAATTTTGAAATTGAAACAAATTTGGAATTCAATACCCCTATGGAGAATACCGCCAGAGAAAAGGATAATGAAATTGAAGGGGGAAAAATTTGGAAACGATTATTGATAGCGAAGATAATCCATTTCGACACGGTAGTGCGACTTTTCGTAGTCCGAGCCCGCCACCTGTTGCCTGGGGCAATCCAAGCTCAGCATGTGTGGCAGTGGACAGCCAATACCCGTCCAATAACGGCACTAATAGAGCGTCACCGTCACAAGTGGTTTTGGCATGGTTAGACGCAGTGCCAGTGTCGACGATCGCTAGTGGACTTAACAAAGAAAATGCGCAATATCAAAATATTCCAAATTTCCACCAAAGTTTCGGGCAAAGTTTCATCGAACAATTTCCTCAAGATTCATCTTCACGGGATTTAATACCAGCTCAGATGAATCGAGGAAATCGAGATGGTAGAGGGGCAGATTCGTCACACGGAAGGTGATCAGCTCGATCACGGGGAAACAACATCACCCAACAGTGGTTAGGCGAGGTGTTTTCGCGGCTGATCTCGCGCTTCCTTGGACGAGTAGAGAAGAAATTGACAGTTCGGTAAACATCGAAGCAGGCGCCACTGGGCCGATTCCCAATCCAGTTCGTGCTGCAATTCCGGATGAATTTCTTGTGTTTGACGAAACAACTGGCCCTAGAGAGCCCGTAGATCTACCAATCGTGAAATCCACCACGGAAACTTGTGCTACCGTTATGGATCCTTTTGCTTCCCATCAAAGATGAAATTATCGAACTTCGTCGAATCGTGTACGCTTTGATCCTCAACCTCTACGATCGGGATATTCATAGCGATCAAACACCTAGAAGTTTGCTGGTAAGCCCGAACAACCCATCGCTTGAATTTGTGTCTCCAGCAACTTCCAACAATGGTGGCCAAAACTTGGCGGACTTGTCTCGACGAGTCGACCATATCGAAGCCCAACTGCGTTTTCACAGCGAGATCATTAGGGACATTAGAGCCCCAGCTTACGAAGCTGCTGAAAAACGTTGAAGAGAAATGGAAGAAGTGCCCCAACCTATTTCGCCGATCGGGTCGCCTTGTAAATCATCGTATACTCCGCCCATGCTCACGCCAACTTTGTTGGCCATTACCAGTACCAGCATGCCGTGTTCAAGCGATGTAAGGGCCGTGAAAGAAGAAGATGCCGTCACAGAAAATATTTTACCTGCAGAGAGTGTGAGCGACGAAGAAAGCGTCAGTGGAGATATCACGCCGCCCATGTTTTACAACGCAATTGGGAAAGAAGATGATGTAGAAGTATTTCCAGGACCATTATCTAAATTGCTGTCCTAAACAACATCTCCAAAAGAAGAACGTCCGGTTGATCTGACCGGGCCTAAGGCCAAGTGCCGCGACGAAATAAATCAATTGGTGGAAAGGGTGATCGAAGAATTTCAACGAGGCCCTATCATTGGAGGGTATTCACAGGTAGAAGAAGTTTCCAATACCTATTATAACAATGTCGCCGGTCCTGTTTTACCTGATTTGGCCGTGGATGAGATACCTGATGACAATGCCACCAATCAACACGTGTAAGAAGCCCCATACGTGAACCCTCTAGCCTGCAACTACCAATGGGCTGATAAAGTTAAGGAAGAGGCAGATGAGGAGGATGATGAGCAGGGAAACGCAACTGCTCAAACAGAAGAAGAAAAGGGCTTTATTCCACCTGTTCGGATCGCCTGGGTGCCGAGGGATCCCAGCCCTTCATGGTCCCAAGGAAGTTCCAACACATCGGAAACTTCTCGAAAACGAAACAAGCCTGGAAAGAGGGAGAGATGCCGTAATCGCCAGCGACGTGTTGAAGCCGCTATTAAGGCTATTGCTGAGGATGCCCGCCGTTACGCGGAAGAAATAAGAATCAACGGTCCTCCACCAGCTTGGGCTCAAACCTATAATCCGCCACTCCACTTACAAGCAGAGTTGGATGCAGCCATTCTTGGGGCACTGCGTCCTTATCCAGCGGAGTATGAGCCCTATCTGAAAGAAGAACAGCCCAGCTCACCAAGTTCCAGTTATTCGGAGCCCTCTACCAAGCATAGAACCATGATTGTGCGTCCTACAGTGAAGCCTAAGTGCTATGGCATCAACCCTTTTGCCAGTTCAGCACCTCTACCGCCTTTAACTGAGGCCCCTGGCCCCAGCAATGTTGATGTCGCTTCCACGTCACAGGCGAGTGCTTCACCTGTTACTACCGTTATCGAACAGGCTCAAGATCAACCTGTTCATGGGGACGTTCCACCTGAGAAACCAGAGGATGCCGCCATGCCACAGGCGTCTGCTACACCTGTTGTCGACAACGATGCCGCCGACATCGCCACGGCCACGTCTTCGACGTCCGTTCGCTGTTCCAACCTCGAACGAGTTGGAAGCCATGGGACTGCCTCGTAATTTTGTGTTCCTGGGACCCCCACCTTTCCGAGGAGGAGTACCAGCAGGCAGCCGTGATCCTGCCGACAGGTTCCAAGCCAACGATGCAGACGAAGACCAAGAGAAGAAGGATGATCACAAATAAACATGATTTGAGTTTGTTTTTGTTTTAAATTTTGTTCCTTTCGGCAGTAATGTTTGCCAAGCTTTAAATTTTATTTAGAAGTAAATTGTTTTAAGCCTAAATTTTATTGCAAAAGACTGCACGTCCAAACATTCCATGCACCAAATATTGTTGGCATTATAAAAGCCGTGCATATTAATGTTTATTTCTGATCCTTCCCACGGTATTATTATTACGATAGTCTTATTTTCTCTTGTGCTTACATACCAAAGTTTTTGTATTTTTTATACATTCTTAGAGGCATATTTTACATACGTTTATAATCATAAAATACTTGTAGGCATACTTTTTTTGCTACGTACATATATTGTAGTCAATATATTTTTTCTTAAGAGGACGTTTAACGGCGTCCGTTATGCCAAATTCCTGTGCCAAAGTTTCATACATTGTTTATGGTATTTTATACTTTTATATGCATGGGGATTCACAAGTACTCCTCAGGGTCAGCTTAATTGCATTCCTAGCCTATTGGTATGTTTTCCTATCATCTCGATGGAAATACTGCGATGAGTACATCTAGTTTTCTCTCACCATATTTTACCCGAGCATTTAAGGCCCTATTACCAGTTCGAATTTCACGATGTCTTGCATTGTTCTGTGTGCCTTCTTGCATTTTTGGTATTCATGGGATTGGCACAGGTCACATCTATGGCCTGTTGTATGGGTTTGGTCATTTGACCATTCCAATCGTTTTGGGATTTTATGTATGTGGGAAAGGGGGCTTGTAACAGGGTTTATTATTTTATAGTGTTGCTTCGGCTTGGGCCTTTGTGGCTTCGTTTTACTTTTATGCCGTTATGTGTCCCTTGGGGATACTATTTACGCTTCACGCCATTAAACGTTTATTTACAAATATATCATCTCTTGTCTAACAGGTTGTTTTGAAACCTATGCCCTTGCCATATGGTATTGCCACTCTGGAGGTTGGTCGGCTATGGTGGTCTTCGCCTTCCATCTCTATTTATGCCGTTTGTTTGGTGCCATTTTGACAGCTTTATCGTACCGTCACTCTTTGAGTTTGAAATTACGTCCCGCTCAAGCCTGGTTCGGAATTTCAGGAGGCTCTTGTGACGTTTCTTTTATATTACAGACTTTCATTTTACATTAGCTTTGGCATCCAAACTATTTTAGATATGTAGGCCACATTCATTTGCATGTCTACTCTCAATTATGTCTTGGAACCGCCTCCACATCGCAATACAATTGCACCTTCCCTTGTTTATACTCATGCTTGCCACATCCCATTTGCATAAGCTAATGGTGGTGGCACAGTTGTTGTGATTATGTATACAACTATGCAAATCAGCTTCTGGTTGGTCATAGTTGTATTTCAGGGCTGTCTGAAGCAACAACACACTTGGGTATTTAAGGGGATGCAACATGCAAGGAAAGGAGTTGGAAAAAACAGTCTCAGGGGAGATAAGATGAGAACAGGAGTTTCTCCTGTGACTTATCTTCTTTAAGAATGTGGGGAATATAATAAAAACTAATCCAACTATGATGTTGAATCAGCCTAACATCGCATTGTGGCGATTTTTCAATATCAGGTCGGCTAATCCGCCACCTATCTTTCGAATATTAAATACCTTGTTAATCCAGTTAACAGTCTGTGGATGCCTTTGGTTGGGGTGAACCAGGTATCCAAGGAAGATCGCGATTTTCAGGTACCATATCTCGAGGAGTAGGCAAAGGGCAGAAAGGCTGGCTCGGAGAGCCTTCTGGGATCATCAACAGAGCTAAGGATTGCTCTAGGAAGCGAGAACGGTAGGTAAAGCTTGGGGTTCTACTCACCGTGTGTAGTGCTACACGACCTTAGGATGACCTGGACTAAGAAACCGTGAAAAGGTCACCCTCTGAAATTTGTTTCTTGCAAGGGGACATTTGTTCCTTGCGACCTCTTATGTTCTGGTTGTCCTTGTGTTCCCATCTCATATATAGTTACTAATGCAGGGTGCATTTAATAATGCACATGGGTCACATAGCAGGCCAGCATATATATGCTAATCTCCAATGGGAGAAATTAGCCTGGAGGCAATTGCATTGTGACTAATGGCGCTATTTTTTTTGATTTTTTGGAATGCAGTAAATACATGGCATATAGGCACATGAGGTGACCAGAACCATATGGGCATGATTATAGTGAAACGGATTGGGATTTGCTACTTGGAAAAAAGTATGACAAATTATTTCTTGCAGAGAATTTCTACAAGTAGGGCCTAGTTTTATGCAGTAAAAATGCGATATTTTCGTGATAAAATTGGCAATATTTTTGTGAAAAAAACGCGACTTTTCTGCAATAAATATTCAATTTTTTAACAGCAAAAGCACACATTTTTTGCACTAAAAATGTCTTTTATGCCTTAAAAATGTAATTTTTCAGCAGCAATACTGCAGATTTTCTTCACTAAAAGTTTGTGCCCGAAAACTGCATGTTTTTCAGCAAGAAAAGTAACAGTTTTGTTCAGCAAAACTGAACAAATTCTGTATTTATGCGTTTCATTTAACCCGATTGATGTGTCCTGGCGTCGCCTGAACATGCAGACGACGCTAACAACAAACATTCTGATTGAGTAGCAAACACTTTGAGACGGGTGCCTCTTTAAGGAGTAGCTACTATGCCACACGTGTGTAGCGATAAATATACTAGTCTACAATGTTGTCCGGACACATACTCTCCCAGGTGCGTGAATGTCATCCTTGCCTCAAGCTAAGATCTGCAGGATCAGTTTGTTTGACCTTTTGCTTCAAACCATACCATCCCATGAGTAGACATTTGGCAGATTTAATGGCATTCCATAACTGGGTCCCTTCACCCATAAATACCAGCCATTCCTCTAAAGATGCAGATTCTCTACCCCTTCTGAAGTCAGCAAGAGCTTAGCAGGCGGAGAACACATGTGGAATATCCTCAACCACATCCCCTCACAGATCACAAGTCTCGTCTACCCCTCTGATTTTTGTCAAACGCTTATTTGTTTCTAGAGAGCATGGCATTATATAGAGATAATTGTGTTTTCTATTACACGATGGCACCACTTGTTCTAACAAGAATCAGATTAACCACACCCTAAATGGCCGCTTGCATCCATTGTTTTAGGCGCTCATAATCAATTGTAATTTTGCCAATGTTAAACAATATACAAGTATTGTAACAACACAACAAGTCTCCGGATGACATCTATGATAATTTGGTGACGAGGATGGGATCCTGTACAATGCACACAGCAAGTACCAACTTTGAACTTTAGGAATAAAATTTTCAAACTGGTAGGCTTACAAAAACCACACACAAGTCTGTGTGTTAGACCAAGCCAAGTGGGGTCACAAACAACGACACTTAACACGTGTTAAACTGCAAGACTATCAAAATCCTGTGTGTCACTGCTACAGGATTCACTATAAGCAAAGATGACTACTTTAGGACACATGGAGGAGTTTGACATCTCCCAACCTGCTTCTTGTGATGGCTACTCACAGCGTGTCGGCTTCTTCATGGAAGCTAGTTTCATCAAAGAAGACAATCAAAAAAGGGCTGTTTTCTTCAGTGTCTGTGGTAAAAGACATTTACTTTGGTCACATCATTGGTATCACCCGCCAAGCCAGAGGAGAAGTCTTTTTCAGAAGTTATGTCTCTACTGAAAGCTCACTTCTCTCCTCAACCATCTGAAGTCTATCAACGTTTCCAGTTTTACCTGTCGAAACCAGGGACCAAACGAGATTGTTGCCTCGTACATAGCCGAGTTTCGAAAGTTGGCTCAACACTGCAACTTTGGTAACACTCGCTGATGCTACGAGATCGACTTGTCTGCGGAATGCGCAACAAAGCTCTCCAGAGAAGACTTCTAGCCGAATCCACACTGACGTTTGCTCAAGCGCAAGAAAAGGCAATAGCTTCCGAAGCAGCTAACTACCACGTCACCGAGATTCGATGTGCCACACCGAGTACCGTCGGTAAGCTGTCCTCCGAATCCAAGCCTGAAAGGAATTACAAGAAGCCGGAACCATCTCCTTGTTCTGAAAAAGTAGGACAACCCTGCCCAAGCTGCGGAGGTGCACCTACGGGCCAACTGTAAATTCAGATCTGCAGAATGCCATCACTGCCATAAAATAGGGCACATTGAGAAGGTTTGCCGTTCCAAGTCCAACGGGCATCTATCGACTGCGAAGACACCACGTACAAGCAAGAGCGAACAAACACGAGGACTGCTACCAGGTGAACAACATCCGCATAGTTGCTCCGAACTCGGACCCCGCCGAATCAACAGGTACTACTGTTCTACTTAACGGAGTGGCCTGTGACTTTGAAATCGACTCCAGCATGAAGTTGACTATCATCAACTAGGGAACGCTCAACTGGATTTTCCCAAAGAAGCGACCAACATTAGACAATTCACCGTATACACTAAGAGACTACAATCAACAGCCAGTCACCGTGCTGGGCATGATTAACATCAACGTGCAGTATGGCCAATTCCAAGGTCCGCTTCCAGTCCAAGTGGTGCGCAAGAATCATGGTTGCCTAGTGGGTACGAATTGGTTTCAGCAACTTGGCATCAAGCTGCAAGGAATACTTTAAGTAGATACAGGCGACCTAGAATCTGTCATTTCGGAGTTCTCAGAAGTATTCAGCAAGGGACTAGGCGAATTCAATGGACCACCAGTTACACTACATCTGGATCACACATCTGGAACGTGCCGTTTGCAATTCGACCGAAGATCGACAAAGAGATCGACCGGCTCGTGCAAGTTGGAGTTTTGGAGCCTACTACTTTCACCGAATGGGCCACACCCATCGTTCCAGTAGAGAAGCCCGACTGTTCGATCCGACTGCGGCGACTAATAATGCACGGTGAACAAAGCATTGAAGTTGGATCCTATCTAGTGCCTTCAATCTCTCAAATGTTATCTGGACTGGCAGGAGGTCAACACTTCATCAAGCTGGATCTTTCACAAGCATCTCTGCAGCTGAAAGTTGACAACACCTCTGCTGCAGTGCAGACTATCATCACAAAAGGGAGCATTCAAAGTCAACCGACTTTAATTTGGAATTGCTTCCGCTTCGGGAATCTTCCAGAGATTCATCGAGACCTTACTTGCTGGCATTCAAAGAGTCCATCCGTACTTCAACGACGTACTCATCCAGGGACGTTCCAAGAAAGAATTAGCCACAAGTTTTCGAGAGGTCTTACTACGATTTGCGAAGGCAGGTATCCGTGCTATGCGTGAGAAATGCATCATCGACGCTGATAGCATCACATACCTGGGTTTCAAGATTGACAAGGACAGCCTTTGGCTGACTACCGACAAAGTCCGCGCCAACCACGATGCGTGCACTCCTGTGAACCGTGAAGAACTTCAAGCATTTCTTGGATTGCTGAACTTTTAACTACATCTTCCTTCAAGGAAAAGCCACGGTCGCTGAACCACTCCACCGTCTACTGGACAAGGGTTCCATGTGGGAATGGACTCCACAACATGCAAAGGCCTTCGAGGCCTGAAACAGTCAAGAGACTTTACCGAGGACTCCCGTTCCTGATCCTGATCCAGTATCTACTCCTGTTTGCTCTTTTTCAGATCCTGAACCACCAGAAGTCCTGTCAAGCAACCCACATTCAGGATCCAGTGCGACTCCAACCCGAGGATATCCATCACCGCAGCCGATGCACCTTCGCCACTCATCACGTCCCCGTTCCCGTCCAGGATGGTTCAAGGAGTTTGAGTTTGGGGGAAGGAATGTTGTGTCCTGGCGTCGCCTGAACATGCAGACGACGCTAACAACAAACAGCACTAATGGTGCTGTGTTAATGGCGTTTTCTACCACACAATGGCACCACTTGTTCTAACAAGAATCAGACTAACCACACCCTAAATGGCCGCTCGCATTCATTGTTCTAGGCGCTCATAATTATTTGTAATTATGCCAATGTTAAACAATAAACAAGTATTGTAACAACACAACAAGTCTCCGGGTTACATCTACAATACCCATAAAAAGTGGAGATAGGGTAACTATTCCACATTTGGACTGGATCTCATATCAGCTCTGTCCAGCCATCTGACACCATGCGTCTTTAGATTTAAGTCTGCTACTGCCAGAAAGAGCCTGCTGATAGCATTAGCACTACTCTGGAACTACTCTACTCTACCTAGCTTGGTCAACTTTTAAAAGGAAAATGCAGCTATCATACTTACTTTCATTACGTTTCAGCTTAATCACTTTCTCAAAGTCAAATAAAGCCTCTTCGTATTGCTTCAGATTTTTGTACCTATGCAATTAAATTTTAAAAAGCTGAATTAGTTTGTTGTAAAGCATATTTCATGCATCGTAGTATAATTTTACTATAAACATTTTTTTATTTTCAATCACTAAAGCCGTCTCTCCACCAAGACGTCCATGTACAGTATGTAAAATTTATATTCACCCCACCACCTTGTTCATGCTATGGATGCTTATAACATGTTTCATAATCA
>JAQGAE010004725.1:0-12309 GCA_034696685.1 Julus scandinavius | reverse complement strand
GGGTTTCACCCTTGACCTGGGCGCCATTTGCGTCCAGGCCAACTACAGGAATTCGGCATTGACCCCGAATTCCTACAACCTCCAATATTGGCATATAAAATAGTTACAAACACATTTTGGAATGCTTAGATTTATTAGCTTGATCTAAACTCTACGAAAAATGACTCTTTTAATAAAATTTCACAAAAGACCAAAATGAACGAACCAAATCACTCCCTTGTTGCGGCGTCTCCGTCCTTGCTCGCATCTTCATCTTCGTTGTCACGACGTGGAAGTTGGGCTGCGGCCCCTCCGCGAAATGGTGGCGGTCCCATGAATACAAAGTTTCTGGGTAGCCCCATGGCTTCAAACTCATCCGGGGTCGAACTGTAAACGGGCGACGGAGTCGAGCCCTTGGGGTGACGGCGTTGGTGGCATCATCATCTTGAACAGGTGGTTGAACTGCCTGTGACGCTGCTATTTCCTCCTGAACTTTTGGTGGAACGCTGGCGACAACAGGTTTAACTTCAGCCTGTGGGATGACGGGAACATCAGGTATGACAGGTGAGAAAATCGCCTGTGATGTGGAAGCGACGTCCACAACGTTGGGGCTGCAAGCTTCAGACAAAGGCAGTGGTGGCGCAGAACTTGAACTATCACTTGATGCCCCTCGAAACACTGATGGCTGGACATAGTAGGGCCTGCGTTGAGTGACGAATCCCGAAGAACGGAGAATTTCCGAGGAGCAAGACGCTTCTTCGGTGCCAGGTGGTTGGAAATCAGCTGGGTATGGGCGCGGTGATGAGGCAATAGCGGCATCTAACTCAGCCTGCAGATGGTGAGGTGGAGTGTATGTTGCTGCCCAAGATAGTAGAGGCCCATGTCGAAGAATGTCTCTGGCGTAACGGCGAGAGTCCTCGGCAATGGCGTTAATGGCAGCCTCGATTCGCCTTTTTCGCAGACGTGATCTCTCGTGTTTCCCTGGCTTGTTCTTCTTCCTTTGGGCCCAAGATGCGGTGGAACTGCTGTCTTGCGACCATTGTAGAGAGCTAGGATCCCTGGGCACCCAGTCGATCCTTGGGGACAAATCAGGCCCTTCACTTTCGTATTTATCAGGTGTGCCTTCGGGTAACTCGTTTTGTGCCTCTTCCAGCACCTTATCAGCCCAATCGTAACCGCATGCCAACGGACTTGTTTCTTCTTTTGCTTGATTGGTGGGGATCATTCTTCTACCTGCAAAGCAGGTAATTGAGGAGCAGATATAGCAGTTTCGACGTCTTCCCAGGTGAAAAAGGTGGTGTCAACCAATGGGCTTTCGTTTACGACTGGCTCACGAATTACGCTGTTTTTCTCCTCTTCTCCCAATTGCAGAAGATCGCGCCCCTGGGCCTCAGGCCCAGTCGGAAAAACCGGTCGATCTTCCTCGGATGCTGCAGAAGGTAAGGATGTCGTGCACGATTTAAAAGAAGTTCCTGGACGGATACTGTCCTGGTTGTCCTTTTCATCTTCTTTGGGGTCCGTCATTTAAATTTTTGGCGGACTGACATCCTTCGTACCCTTGTTGGAAAAGACTTCTTTTTCCTCTTGAGTGGTCCCAATTTCACCCATTTTTATCTCGTTAGGTGGAACTTCGCTTGACACATTTGGCGTGAGGAATAATGGCGGAGTATATGATGAAGGCATGGCAGGCGTTGGAACGGGCAAGACTGTGATGGGCACTTTCACAGTTTCTCTGGCTTTGGCATCAGTGGCTTCCTTGCGCATTTGCAATAATATTTCCGAGTGGAAATTAACTTGGACTTCCAGATGCCCAATTCTCTGCATCGCATTCCTCGATACTGGAGCCACTGTACACAGGTGCTGCTGGTGAGATCTCCACTGGAGATGGTTGATTTTCATGCGGACTCATTAACAGACTATCTGGAGTGCTGCTTCCGTGGATATCCTATCGTGGATATTTAGAATCAGGGTATCCACGATCCTATGGAGATCACTCAGTTGATCTTGAAACGACCTTCCCTTGGTCTCGGTAGCAACATGGATATTGCCGCCATTGCTCCCTCGGCATTACACACATTTCCTGGTTCCAAAGGGCCAGTTTCTTTCTTCACAGGTTCACCAACTGGAACGGGAATTGTTCCAGTGTTGTCCACATTCAGGCCTGATGATCCGGCCGCGGAAGTAGATCCCTGACTGCCCGTCACGGCCAGTTGTTGGAACGATCTTTCTGCCACTTAGAAAAAATCTTCGTTCCAATGTTGGGTAATGGCGTTACCTCTTGGGTGGGCCGCGCCACGGGACGAACTTTCCCCACTATTGCGGCTACCTCTATTCATTTCCGCGCACTCTTTTTGGCATTCTTCAATATTTTGCGAAACATTTCCGGCGACTTCTGGCAAAACTTTCAAACTCTCAAAAATCTTCACTTTTTCGCTTCCTTTGTTTAACTTTACGGCGTGCTCGGACGTGTTGACTGACTGCAACAATTGGATAACTGATTGTGACGATAAACTAACATTTTCTTGGCTGGGCGGGCACTGGCTAGCTACAGCCATTCAAGCCAGGCCAGGATTTTATTCATTCTACAGGTGGCGTTAAGAAAGCGTGTAAAGTTTCGCCACTGTGTGAAAAGGCCAGTTCGTCCGAGACCCCTGCCCCGGGAATTGAACCCAGATGTTGTTGAGGGCCAATAAAATTAGTTATCTCCCTTTCAGAAGGGACCGGCGGATTAACGTTAATGGGCGTAAAACCCAGATTAAGAGCATATTCTTGCTCCTCACCGAAATTTAAGATTCTGCCCCCAGGCAATTAGTCCGCCATTAGTCGTTCGATCTCGCTGTCCGTACTACTTTCATCATCAGATGAATAAATACAATCAAAGTAATTTTGATTGTCAGCCCCAAAAAGTCTTGCATGCTTGGCAAGATTATGCAAGTCACCATCCAGTGAACTGTCAATATCTGACAGTTTGTCTGGTGGCGTGATCTGAAAGCGAGTGGACAAGTTTCTTTTTCCTTGATCCATCTTAACAATCTCGATCACAAAATCAGAGTGAAAGAAATTTAAAGTTACCAAGGTTTTGTTTCTAACATTTGTTTGGCTCTGGGACCCCTTTTCCTGCAGGTTAAAGGGTCTCCGGCCGTAAAAGTCGAAATCTCCACCCCTGGTATCAAATTCAAACTTTGGTAACCAATGTATTCGGCAACCACGTGATCTAAGGGTTGCAACTCCCCGTTGTTGTAGAAGGGCGGCTCATAAATGTCTGGATAATGAGTTACCATTGAATTTGGGATTTTGAAGGATTTAAGGGCTCTCGCGGCGCGAATAACTTTATAAATGGTAGTACGGGGAAAATTTACACGATTTAGAAATTGAGAATTCAAGTCATCTAACTCCGAAAAGTGAAGAACAGTGAGTTTTTTGCATGTCAAAAAATGTTCCCCAGGATCAGTAATACCTTGCTGGGTAACGTATGAACTTGCCAATTTCCGAATTCTGAGAAATTCCTCAGAACTGTGGTGTTGCATGCATTCTGAAATTCGTTTAGAAAAGTTGTTAGCTGACATAAAATTAAATTTTGCGGGTTTTTAATACTCCTTCCGCATCTCGATAAACGAGGCGTTTGAGTTTCACTGCATTTGTCAGCTGACGACTCTGCTGCTTCCAAAGGCAGCGAATTTAAAAAACCGCATCTTTTCTGTGACTTGTTTAGGCCCCCCAAACTCAATTTTTTACTGAATTTAGCGGTAACATGCTCTACTCCATCATCACCATCAACAGGTGTTGACATGGCAACTGGATAACATAGTTCCAGTGGATCCCTCGACGTTCCTGGACGCTGGATATCACTAGGATTATCCAGTTGAGTTTCATCATCACTCACTGCAATATTTTTGTGGGCAAGTCGTCCACGTCTTCTTTTACGTAGAATTGGAACATCGGCATCTTCTTCAGGATCTAAGGGAGTAGGTAACAGCTTAATATCTCTTCCATTAACAGTTCCCAAAGACACACCTCTATTTGGGTCCCACAATTCATACGAATTGGGACTCAAGATGCGCTTTACTAAGTACGGTCCATCACGTCTGGGTGCAAGCTTTGCTGAGAAGCCCTTGGCAACAGAACTTATAGGGTGAGTACTTAGCAAGACTTTGTCTTCAACTGCAATTTTAGTTGGCCAGCAACCATCGTTATGTTACGAACGTCTCAGATCTTGTGCAGATTCAATCCGCAACTGTACATCCATTAAGACTAAGCACATATCTTCAAGATATTCGGAGAGACAAGTTCTGGTAAAATGTTTATCGTGACAAAGTTTGTGGAACTGAACCAAATTGTCACTCGGAGAGCGTCCAAGTCTTCCAATTTCAAGGAAGAAAGGGTTATTATCCATAACAGAGCTATAACTGGTGTTCATAGCCCATCTTACAGCAGGGAGATGTTCATCCCATGCATTGTGATCTCCTTGGACCACAATCGCTAGTTTTGCTTTTAGATCGCGATGCTTTCTCTCCACAGGATTTGATTGAGGGTGATAACTCGCAACCCTATGTATGACAAATCCCATAGTTGTAGATGCTTGTTGGAGCACCGTGGATAGGAACTGAGGACCATTATAGCATTTAACAATGCATAGAGTTCCGTATCGTAAGCAGACCTCATTTATCAAAATGGTAACTAGTGTCTCTGCTTTGGTGTCAATAACTGGAAATAATTCCACGTACCCAGTTGTTACATCACTTACTGAAAAGATGCAAACGTTTCCTTTTTCAGTCTTGGGTAACGGTCCAACAATGTCTACGCTAATAATTTCGAATCTGGGAGGCACAGGGGAGCTGGTATAGACCGCCTGGTTTTTGGAATTGTCAGGTTTAAACCTTAAACAGTGGAGACACTTTTCCACGAAGTCATAAATGGAACCCTTCATTCCCATCCAAAAATACTTGGCAACAATGCGTTTACATGTGCCTAATGCACCTTAATGACCAGACTCATCATTTGAATGATTCCACGAAATCATTCTTCTCTGCAAAGCTTTGGGAACTACTAAACGAGGTTCATAACCTTCTACAAATTCCAAATGCCAATAAAGTACTCCATCCAATACCAGGTACCCTCTTAACAGATAAGTACGTGCATCAGGGGCATCTTTATCATCCACGGATTCAAGAGTCTGAATTAGTTGATGGGTATCAGGATCTTCATTCTGTAAACATTGGAACTCATCCTTGGTGAGGGGTTCCTCATCACTGAGAAATTGGTGAATCAAAACAACTGGTTCGGGCACACCGCCATGTTCTTTATCAGTGGGTCGCGACATCAAAGCTGCGACAACATTCTGCTTCCCAGGGAAGTTTTCAATATCAACTACAAAATTCTGGACACTTAATGCATATCTGGCCAATCTCCCTTTCGGATTGTTAAGGGTGATAAGCCATCTTAAGGGGCGATGATCTATATGTACTTCAAAGGGCATTCCTTCGATATACCCCCTAAATTTGCTAATTACCCAGATAACAGCGAGTGCCTCGCATTCAGTAGTGGAATAATTCCGCTAGGCCGCGTTAAACAATTAAGACACGTATTCGATGACCTTATAGGGTTTATCATTACCCTGCACCAGCACAGCTCCCAATTCGTCCTGACTGGCATCCGTAAACAACCAAAAACCTTGATCAAAGTCAGGCTGTGATAAGATAGGAGCCTCACAAAGCTTTTGCTTAAGCAGATCAAATGCTCTGGCGCATTTTTCACCGAAATGAAAGATAGCATCTTTCTTTAGCAAACCATACAGAGGTGCCGCGATCTGAGACAGATTCGGTATAAACTTACCGAACCAACGGCACGCTGAAACAAAAGATTTTATTTCAGTGAGATTCTTGGGATAGGATAGGTCCATTATGGCCTTGATTTTCTCTCGATTGGGACTTATCCCAAAGGGACAGATCGTGTGCCCAAGGTAATCCACGAACTCCTTGAAAAAGTGACACTTTGATCTCTTCAATCGAAAGCCGTATTGAGATGCTGATCAAAATATTCTGAAGCTATAATGAGGTCACCTGGTAGATCCTACTCGTGACCTCAGTGAAGTGTGACATCATTTCATCCACAACCCTCTGGCAATGTGCAGCCGAATTTCGAGCTCCCATGGGCATTCTCACCGAACATGGTTTGGCATGAGGTAATAACTTGATTACCTGCGGTTCGACACGAGCCGCCCCAGAGGGTTCTTGAAACACATTAAGATGCTGCTTCAACAGCATGTTCACAGCATGTCTTTACAACGGAGATAGATGAGATCCCTCATCCTCCCGTAACATGACCTTTTCAGCTGTGAGTTCCTCCTTTGCATTGACCATGTTAACTTTGCTGGAAATTAAATCATGAAATACAGTGTCTACGGGAACTGTACGATTCTTACCATCAGCAAAGTACCATTCCATTGTACCAATGTTAATTGCAATATTTGCAACCTAGAGAAAATCACTTCCTAGGATAACTCGTGGCATGCGGAAAGCAGGAACAATTATAAACGGAATGTTAAAAGTGCCACCAGAAAGAGTGATTTTCACTACAGCATGATATGTAGTCATGACTTTGGGTTTATTGTCCGCCAGCTGAATCTGATGCCTCTCTTTAGTCATATCAATGCCCTTGGTACGCAAAATGTGAAGAAGTGGTTTACCACCCAAAGAGGTATTGGATCCTCCATCCAGAAGACCCTCCACTTGAGTTCCTTGCAGATAACACTTGACAACCACAAGCTGTGCTTGGGGCCCTTTGCCCATCTTCACAAGCGAAGTAGCTTCCAACGAGGTTTGGTTAACCAACAGCACCTCTAGGCTACTCACGCTACTGGTAGACTTGTTATTGTCCCTAGGTCTCTTACTACTACACCGATTAGAACAATTGAAATAGTCTTGCCTTCCTCCCCGCAGACATAACATCTACGTCCCTTGGATTTATTTCTATCCTGGTTAACTGGTCGCTTCTCAAACCGAGTACTAGGATTTGTCGATTTAGAATATTGCGGCATGGGCGTCGCTTCGTTCTTGGATTCAGAACGGTCTCGGCGTCGAAACTGATGGCGAGGGTTATGCTGGTTTTTATCAAAAGACCTAGTATTGTCTGTCTTTCCGCTCAGGAAGATTAGATGTCTGATTAGGGTGAGGGTGTTTTGATACATTCTTGTCTCTTTCCCTAGACAAGACTTCCATGACATTGTCACGGGTTCCTAGCCCAGACGATGAATCCTTAACAGGCCACTGTCGTCCGTGTATCAATCTCTGTTCTTTATCTCGAACAGCGTCTATCATGCCTTCCAAAGTATCATACTTTGCAGGATTGACTTCACCTCTCATCTTTGGATGAAAACCGCCATAAATGACGTTCATCCGCGTTCTCTCGGAGACCTTCTCATCTAAGTCTTCGAACATGTCGGACATCTGGGACATGTAATCAGAGACGCTCTGGCCATAACGTTGACCCGCCTGTAAAATGCGTGGCCAAATGGCAACATCGACTAAGGTTATCCAAATTTTGCATTCTTCTAGACCAATGCCGGTAAACTTATCAGTATGCCCCTTAAGACGCCAAGCTCGGGCTGGACCAGATTCTTTATAATGTCCCTGTGGATGATAACCGGTGTATAAGGGAGAGTTAGAGGCCTGAAGCCTTGCTAACGGAGTATCAGTGGTATTTGGTGACAAACTTCGAAACCTAGAGACCCCTTCAATTGGCATGGAGGGCAACCTAGACAGATCTAATGGAGATTGATATTGCGAAGTTCTAGTGGAAGATAATGGCAAAGCCGTTCTCTGACCCGCTACTCCCACTGGTGTATTTGGCACCAAGTTTGAAGTAGTACTACTATTTAAGGACGGATGGTTAACCTTTTGTTGCAACTGTTCAACTGCACCAGCTAAAGCTATATTGGCCTGCTGATACTCATGAATTGTCCGCGAATACTGAGCAGCGGACTCTGCAGCATTATGTTCAAAGGTATCTTGCATTCGTTTCAATGTCTATAGAAAACTGACATTAGCTGCACTGGAGAGAATATTCCCTCCAGTTAAGCTAGTACCTAACTGACTAACTTGTGGCAGCTCTTCATTTACTAACTCAACTACAACAGGGAGATCTAATCCAGAACTTCTGTCTGCCATGATACCAGTTAATTTGGTTTCAACAGATTAAAAAACCAAAGATCATGCGCAAAAGTGTGAAGATATATGTAAATGGAACACTGATTCTCAGAATCAGGGTGTAGAATGCGTTGTTTGTGAAAGTTATCGTTTATGGTGACAAAGTCACTACTGAAAATGAAAAAACCGCATCAAAAACGAATAGAACTGAATACTTGTACAGTATTGGGTAGAGCCAGGGACTGGGACCCATTCTTTGTCTAGCGCTGGCTCACGAATGGCAATCTGCGCATCCTGGACAAATCGTTTTGAGCGTGCTGCACTGCGTACAGCAGGAAAGAGTGCCACTCTGTGAGCAAGCGAGAAGAAAGGAAGCAAGAATTACAGTGAGAAAAACAAACTTTTCTGACTTACTAGAAGGAGCTTCCAGAGCAGCAACAGCAGTGTGAAGGAATCCAACTAAGATTCTTGCTAATCAGGAATCATTTCCGAAAACACGCTGGAATCTACTTTCACAGATCTATGATAATAAAATCTAACCTAAAATGGATTAAGGACACAACATATCTGCCCCACGTTGGGCGCCAATTGCAAGAACTCAATTTTGCTGGTATCTATTTTTTGGCTTTCTTAAGGCCTAGACAGCCTGCAGGTCGGGTAGCACTACTCAAGGTATTTCGAAACCCCCAAGTTTTGAGTACCCCCTTGCTTCCTAAAGTGTCCACAGGATAAGTTGGTTATCCTGACACACTCTCCGAGCAATTCTTACCATATTTGATTTCCTTACTATGTAGATTAGCATTTGAAGTTACTGGAAATCCCTTGTTCACTTTTACCCTATTAATTGAAGTAAATCACGAGTACCATCTCTTGCTAAGAGTATGATCCTTTATTTAAGTAAGTAAATGCAAAAATGATAATGAAAGACCTGATAGGGATGAATATATGCTAATAATAATAATCGTTAGAAACGAACCTCCATCATAAGCTATGAGTGACCAACTACTGGCTCTAGAGGCTTACATGGACATCCAGTATACACATGAATAGCAAAGCTTCCAAAGTGGAGTTCAGAACACAGGACTTGATAGTCCTGTTGGGTTTAGGAACATCACTTCTTGGATCCACAGCAGTTGTCTCCCTCTCTTAGTCCTTGCAGCCTCTTTTATTGTGCATAACTAGCCTCCTCTGCATAAAGCAGCAGGGTGCCAACCCATTAGCCAATTAGCAAACCACCTGCACGTGCCGCATGGCTACGTAACGTCTACCATTACCACGACGTATTGGTTATTGTTGACGTCAGGATAAGAGGTCATATATCTAATCTGCAAGACTGAGAAAGAGTGTGGGAGGAGCATTATGTGGGAGTACAGTAAGTGACGTAGCATGGTAAATGTATAAAAACAAATCGCATAACTCAATCATTGATGACAGGCAAAAATAACACAAATAGCAGCAAGTTCTCACAGGTTCTCATCTGATCATCGAAGTTTAAGCAACGTCGGGCACTATCAGTATCTGGTTGGGTGACCGCATGGGAATACAGGGTGCTGTTGGCTAATTTTTACTACCTATCAGGTGCTGAAAAGGTGTGTGCTAACTAATTGTATGCGAAAAATCCTGCTTTTTTGATTTAATTCAAATGCTCTGCACAACATAACTCCATATTTAATGATGTTTTCTTGTCAACTGCCATCCCATATGGAAAAATGATATGTGAATCATATACTATCAATATATGTATATATATGCATAATATATGTTTCATATAATTACGTCAAAGTGGAATATATTGCAAATATATGTCAATCTATTATCCATATATTAGATTAGGCTAATTTTGGTATATTTTCCATATATTGGTAATGTATTTGAAACATATTTATCGCATATCATTTTTCCATATGGGATACCACGTTGAAAACACCGTTTTTCGTCCGATCCCCGAAGTTTAAGCAACGTCGGACTTCTTTCAGTTTTTGGTTGGGTGACTGCCTGGGAATACAAGGTGCTTTGTCTAATTTTTTACTACCTGTATGGTGCTGAAAAGGTTCTTGATAACTAAATGTATGCCGAAAATCCTTCATTTTTGATTTAATTCAAGTGATGTGCACAACATAACTTTAAAATTTAAAGATGTTTTCTTGTCAACTGCCATACCACGTTGAAAACACCGGTTCTCGCCCGATCCCCAAAGTTTAAGCAATGTCGGTCCCTGTCTGTACCTGGGAATACAGGGTGCTGTTGGCTAATTTTTTACTTACTGTAAGTGCTGAAAAGGTGCTTGATAGCTAATTGTATGCCAAAAATCCTGCTTTTCTGATTTAATTCAAGTGCTCTGCACAACATAACTCCAAAATTTAAAGATGTTTTCTTGTCAACTGCCATACCACATTGAAAACACTGGTTCTCTTCCGATCTCCGATGTTTAAGCAACGTCGGAGTTTGTCCGTGCCTGGTTGGATGACCGCCTGGGAATACAGGGTGCTGTTAGCTATTTTTTACTACCTGTTAGGTGCTTAAAAGGTGCTTGATAACTAATTGTATGCCAAAAATCCTGATTTTTTGATAAAATTCAAGTGCTCTGCACAACATAACTCCAAAATTTAAAGTTGTTTTCTTGTCAACTGCCATACCACGCTGAAAACACTGGTTTTTGTCCGATTCCCCGAAGTTTAAGCAACGTTAGGCCCTGTTAGTACCTGGTTGGGTGACCGCCTGCGAGAAACTAATTTCAGAGGATGACCTTTTCACGGTTTCTTAGGCCAGGTCATCCTAAGGTTGTGTAGCACTACACACGGTGAGTAGAACTCCAAGCTTTACCTACTGTTCTCGCTTCCTAGAGCGATCCTTAGGTCCGTTGATGATCCCAGGAGGCTCTCCGAGCCAGCCTTTCTGCCCCTTCCCTATTCCTCGAGATACGGTACCTGAAAATCGCGATCTTCCTTGGATACCTGGTTCACCCCAACCAAAGGCATCCACAAACTGTTAACTAGATTAACAAGGTATTTAATATTCGATAAATAGGTGGCAGATTAGCCGACCTGATATTGAAGATCGCTACAATGCGATGTTAGGCTGATCAACATTATAGTTGGATTAGTTATAATAATATTTCCCACATTCTCAAAGAAGATGTCACAGGAGCAACTTCTGTTCTCATCTTATCTCCCCTGAGACTGTTTTTCCAACTCCCTTCCTTGCATGTGTCATTCCCTTAAATACCCAAGTGCGTTGTTGCTTCAGACAGCCCTGAAATACAACTATGACCAAACAGAAGCTGATTTGCATAGTTCTATACATAATCACAACAACTGTGCCACTACCCTTGGCTTATGCAAATGGGATGTGATAAGCACGAGTATAAACAAGGGAAGGCGTGATTGTATTTTGATGTGGAGGCAGTGCCGAGACATAATTAAGTGTAGACATGCAAATGAATGTGGCCTACATATCTAAAATAGTTAAGATGCCAAAGCTAATGTAAATTAAAGTCCGTAATATAAACGAATCGTCACAATAGCCCCCCGAAATTCCGAACCGGGCTTGAGCGGGACGTAATTTCGAACTCAAAGAGTGACAGTACGATAAAGCTGTCAAATATGGCACCAAACAAACGGCATAAACAATGATGGAAGGCGAAGACCACCATAGCCAACCAACCTCTAGAGTAGCAATACCATACGGCAAGGGCACTGGTTTCAAAACAACCTGTTAGACAAGAGATGATATACATTTGTAAATAAAGGTTTAATGGCGTGAAGCAAGAATAGTATCCCCAAGGGACGCATAATAACATAAAAATAAAACGAAGCCACAAATGTCCAAGCCGAAGCATCACTATAAAATAATAAACCCTGTTAAAAGCCCCCTTTCCCACATACTGTGAGCACCAAAAGTCTTCATTTAAACCATATTTTCGGATGTTTATAATTATGAAATAAAAACTACATTATGAAACTTATAAATTATTTTACCATTTCGTTATTGAAGTGTTATTAACATCATGTAAAAGTTTCAGGTCAAAGTAAATTCATTTAACTTAATTATTAACAAATTAAAACAAACTCGTCAATTTTTATGAGTCAAATTCATCATCCAAGGACGTTTGGCTAATATTTTAAAACAAAAAAAGATAGTTCAGCACTACTTCAGTACTTTGTTGGTCCACCCTGGCTTTTAATAA
>JAQGAE010004724.1:0-12309 GCA_034696685.1 Julus scandinavius | reverse complement strand
CCAAATAAAGACCAAAAAAGGACGTCATTTTACTGACCGAAAAATGACCAACTAAATGACCAAAAAATGACGTCATTGAACTGGGTAAGGGGCCATTCAATTATGTCACACCTGGGGGGTGGTTGTGGGTTGTTTGTTTTTTGTGACAATTGTGACCAAGGGGTGGGGGTGTGGTTCGGTAATGTGACATCACGCAATCAAAATTTATTTCAAACAGTAAAATATATGCGGTAAATTTTTTTTAAATTTTTTAACATTTGAAAGTTTGAAAGTTTGAATAGCAGCCGGGAAAAAAGATTTGGGTACTGTAGTGACTTAAAACTTTCTTCCCGAATGCTACTCATCAATCATCATAGCTATCTATTATTTAATATAATGTTATTATTATCAACATTGGTTTCATTAATTTAAAATTGAGTTTTTAAATATTTTTTAAGTATTTTAACAAATAAAATTATAAAAGAATATAGAATTATTAAAAAATAACTGGGGGGAGGGTAATCGACGGGTTGTGACATCATTATGGATTGGGTGTAGTAAAATTTGTGACAATTGTGACAAAGGGGTGGGGGTGTATAAATAGAGGTAAAAAAGTGTGACATAATTTATGGATCACCCCTAACCTCCTTATCACACCATCAGTGTGTGTTGAGTTAAAGTAATGCAGGGTCTCTAGCCTCTCTTTAGTTTCATTTCCTTATTTGACAACGAAATTGGCTTATTACACAATCAATTTTTGACTGCTGTTATGTGTTTAAAAGCCATAGGTGTACTAAATTACTACATAGTTCTGTATTAAATATATATTAAATTAATTTAAAAATTATATCATGTCATTCAATATCAAAAATTTTTAAGTTAGAGGTATTTTGTACCATCAACAAGTTTTGCATCGCATGTTTTTAGTCAACTAAAATTAATTCAAAGTACGCTAAGTGATATGAGGTGTCTATTTTTAATTAAATTCTCCAAGTATTTGGGACTTTGTTTTGATACCCATTTTGATGCTAAGTAAAATATTATTATTTTGATCGATACTGCCCTGCCATCTTTTAACTTGGTCAATACCCAATTTTTCATCGGATTGCACCTTATCGATAAGTTTCCAGTCAATATGGTCACTAATTAATAATTAACAGAATCTAAGATCACATAATTAAACAGAATGTTTCAAAACACCACTACACTGTTTTCACAAATGGGAGTGAGTAAAGAGTGAAAGTCCTTACAAAGAATGGACTCTAGATTCAACAAATCAATGAAACATGCCCACTAGCTTACGTAGCGCTAACCGCAACTATCTGAGCAGAAAATCCACTAAACTTTATTCAAATAAACTGCATTTTTTTTTGCAATGTACAGTATTTGTATATATATATATATATATATACATGTACATGTAGCGTAGTTATAATGGCAGAATTTTAAAACTATAATTAAATTACAATCCCGCCAAATTGCCCAAAAACCAAAACTGGACTACTTCTGCAGTTAGAGCACAATAACTTTGTAAGGGCCACACAAGTAAAACATCCAAAAGCACATTAGTATCAATGCTACATACGCAAACCTAAGCGCTACACATAACTTATCATTGACCGATAACATGTAGCCGTTAGATATTTCCGTAGCGATAAGTACGAACACAGCGATGAATTTTTTGCTAATTTTGGGTAACAGTCACTATATTTTTTTCAAATTTTCCAAACAGTTTTTAAGTTTGTTAGTTATAATTTAAAAATTAATGTGATAAATATATGTGAAATACACATATTTCTTTTATTTTTATTTATTTATTTGTAAAACTCGATCGTCAAACAGGTAATGTACTTTCGATACTATGAGCACTCATGCACTCAAAGAGTACGTTTACATAATACCAATCACCATTAAAATCAGTTCACCAAGATTAACGTCAATCAATGACAGACTCGATACTTAGAGACGAGGACAGTCATACCAATGTTATTCAGGTCATGGGGAGTCAATTATATATCTCTTTATACTTAATCTCCAATGTCTACACCCTCCTATACACGATTAATTCGTGCATTTGTAAAGACTCTCTCGCAGTTTAAGGGGCAGTTTGTTCCAAATATAAAATGCTCTATGAGGGAGTACGAACACAGCGATGCATTTTTTTGCTAATTCTGGGTAACAATCACACCGTATTTTTTTTTCAAATTTTCCAAACAGTTTTTAAGTTTGTTAGTAGTAATTCAAAAAATAATGTGATAAATATATGTGTTAAATCCTTCCATGTACCGAAAACAAATATACGCTCGCAAAGAATAATGTATAGTTACCTCAAAAAGTGAGTTACAAGTAAGATATTACTTGTTTGCCACCATTTTTCAAAGTATCACCAGTTGCTACTTCTCGCATGCTTTTTTGTTTAGTCTCACATTTTAAAATAAATAATATGAAAATATTTGTTCGCACGATATCAAAACCATAGCTCGGTTATGTTAGCGCATTCATAAATACAAGTTTTATTTTTTTTTGCATAAGCCGCTTAGAAAATCAAAAAGCGGCAGATATGGGCATATTTGTAGCAGAATGAAACATTGGCAGTTGCTTCAGTGTTGACAATGGCTTAAAAATAAGTTGTTGCGATGCTAAAAAGTGCACCGTGCCGAGCAACACATTCATTTATCGCTGCACGTAAAAATGCACCTCAGAGATTTCTTAAGATACAATACGCGAGTGCTATCGCTATATATTTCACGGTACGCTACCGGTCTGAACTTTTATAAACAAAATTTAAGAGTGAAATTAAACTTACGGTGAGAGGATTTAAAAGTCAAGATATGGAGTGCTTCCACAACTATCGGTGTGTGACCATGTCGATGCGATGAGGTTTTTTTACTCCTGCGCATCTTCTTCTTCTATCCGTTCAGTCGTGACCGATCCGCGGAGTCTATAGATGGCAAATTTCTGAATGATCTTCTGTCATGTATATGGCTGCTGTCAAGATCTTGATGTGTATATGTTGGCATCAGCTTTGATGGTGTCAAGTAATTGTACTCAATACTTTTCTCTTGTTTTGGGTGTCGCTGACCATATCTGGTATCATCGCGCTCACGACTAAGTTTCTCGAATGCTTTAAAATTCTGTAATCAAGTACGGACCTGTCCAAAATGAAAAAGTGAAAATTAGTGAATTTAAACAATGCACTTCTTTCTCTAATCATTAATCTTATCAAGATCACATTTTTCATCAATATTACAAGTAACCTGTTGTCTGATCTCCTTATTTGCGGAGGTTACGCTCCGCGAATACCGTATTTTATGGACTATAAGACGCACTTTTTTCTTCAAAAAATTGCCTTAAAAATTCAGGTGCGTCTTATACTACTTGTTTTTTTTATAATTGCTTAAAAATTAAGGTACGTCTTATAGTCCGTAAAATACGGTGTATGTCGCGAATACGGTAACCGCGAATTTGTGATGTGAAGATATGTTGAATTATACGAGTGAGATACGTTCCAAGTTTGCGAAATATAAAAATATTATGACAACGAAAAACCAAACAACCAAAAAATGACCAAAAAGCCAATTAAAACCTAAAAACCAAAAAAAACAACCTAAAAACTAAAAACCAAAAAAAAACCAATAAAACCAATATAAGCAAAACCAAATAAAAACAAAAAAAACTAAAAAAAATTGTACTCAAACAACCAATAAACTTAAAAACCAAAAAAAAACTATAAAAAATAAAAAACCAATAAACCAAAAAGAAAACAATAAAACCAATAGAAGCAAGCCCACAAACTTAAAAAAACCAAAAAAAACAAACATAAAATTCCAAAAAAAAAAAAAAACCCAAACTAAAACCAAAAATCAAAAAATCAAAATCTTAAAAAACTAAAAAACAAAACAACCAAAAAATGACCAAAAAACCAATTAAAACCTAAATTTTTTTATTTTTAGGTTGTTTTTTTTAAACCAATATAAGCAAAACAAAAAAAAACGAAAAAACTAAAAAAAAACACAAACTCAGAAAAAACAAAAAACTTAAAAACCAAACAATCCCAAAAAATAAAAAAAACAATAAACCAAAAAAAAACCCAATAAAACCAATAGAAGCAAACCCAAAAACTTAAAAAAACCAAAAATCAAAAAATCAAAACCCTAAAAACTAAAAAACCAAAAAAAAAAAAATGACTAAAAAAACCAATTAAAACCTAAAAACAATAAACAAATCAACAAAACATTAAAACCAATATTAGCAAAACCAAAAAAACTCCAAAAAAACAAAAAATCAAAACCCTTAAAAACTAAAAAACCAAAAACCTTAAAAAACACAAAAAATTCTTTGAGAAAATTAGTAGCACAATAAATATTTGTATGCATTTTTCTTCACTATCATAAATACGGCATACAAAATATTCCGAATGACAATTTAAAAAGAACTCCATGCACTCCACATAAATACATACATGAGTCCATATATAAAAATAAGGTCACAAGAAAATGCAACGTTGTTCTTTTATTGCATCCAGCAGCCATTACGAAGGCCAGATCATGAAATGAACTAAAAAGTGGATGTGGATATATAAAGAAGAAGAAGAGTTGAGCTAGAAAAGGACAAGAATAACGGCCTTCCGTTTTCTCTATCTCTTGCCTCTTAACTCTTTAGCCTGACATACAAGATGGCTTATACTTTGGAAAAAGTCACCAGTATGAAACAAGTACCATGGTGGCACCGAGGGCTTCCACAAAATGGGCCAACGACGACTTTTGTCAGAGAGACTGTCTTTTTAGACATCGATTGGCATTATAAGAAAACTAAACCTCGCCCGATATGGCGTGCTAGAAGAAGAGAAATAAGAAAAGGGGAAAAACCCTGAAGAAACGAGAGAAGGGAATAAAGCTTGCCTATAAGAATCTTATCAATGTTATCAGCTGATCTTGTCTTGGCAGACAAACAGGCGTGCCTTTCAGATAGTTTTAAGTGTTCCCTATGTTTCAAAGCATGTGGTTCATTACTGCAGCTTTTTCATTAGACTACAGTGACTTTTTCCCACACTCTGCCCTTTTGTTTCAACCCCTCTGAGGGTATTTTAGTATGTTTTTGGGTCAATGTTCCTAATTTTTAAATTAGCTGCCTTGCTTGTGGGCTAATGTTTTGCATGTTTTATGCTTATCAGTTATCCTTTTGTTAAGGGCTGTTCACTGTATTGGAAGAAAGTAAAGAAAGTATCGATACTGAACAAAGTGTTAGAAGAAAGTACCGATACTGGACAAAGTATCGATACTGAACAAAGTGTCGAAAGAAAGTATCCATACTGAACAAAGTGTTGGAAGAAAGTATCGCTACTGAACAAAGTGTCGGAAGAAACTATCGCTACTGTCCAAAGTATCGGAAGAAAGTACTGATACCGGACAAAGTATCGGAAGAAAGTATCGCTACTGTCCAAAGTATTGGAAGAAAGTATCGAAACTGAACAAAGTGTTGGAAGAAAGTACCGATACTGAACAAAGTATCGGAAGAAAGTATCGATACTGGACAAAGTGTTGGAAGAAAGTATCTCTACTGACAAAAGTATCGGAAGAAAGTATCGATACTGAATAAAATGTTGGAAGAAAGTACCGATACTGGACAAAGTATCGGAAGAAAGTACCGATACTGGACAAAGTGTTGGAAGAAAGTATCGATACTGAGCAAAGTATCGGAAGAATTTAAAGTATCGATGCTGACAAAATTATTTGCAGAAAGTATCGGTACTGGACAAAGCATTGGAAGAAAGTATCGATACTGACCATTGTATCGGAAGAAAGTATCGATACTGAACAAAGTATCGGAAGAAAGTATCGATACTGGACAAAGTGTCGGAAAAAGTATCGATACTCGACAAAGTATCAGATGAAAGTATCGCTACTGTCCAAAGTATCGGAAGAAAGTATCGATGCTGACAAAATTATTTGCAGAAAGTATCGGTACTGGACAAAGCATTGGAAGAAAGTATCGATACTGAACAAAGTATCGGAAGACGGTACCAATACTGGCCAAAGTATCGGAAGAAAGTATCGATACTGTTTAAAGTATCAGAAGAATGTACCGATACTGGACAAAGTATCGAAAGAAAGTATCGAAACTGAACAAAGTGTTGGAAGAAAGTGTCGATACTGACCAAAGTATCGGAAAAAAGTCTCGATACTGACAAAAATATTGAAAGAAAGTATTTGGTATATTTGTTCCACCCGAGAGTACATGCTAAGCTAAACTTGGTTATCAGAATTTGAGATTATTCATTTACACAAATTTGAAAATCCAATTTATAGTGATCAAATTTCACTTTTGATTAAATTCACGTTCCTCTATCAAATTGTAATAATGTTACAATTTAGTCAATTTATTCTTCTGTAATTTCATTGAGATAAAATATTACTTAAATCACATCTGCCAAAAGTTGTTCTAGATTAAATTACACAAAATTTATTAGTTATGGATTAATAGCAATTTTAACTTTTAATGTCAAAGATAAATTTCAAAAAGCAAAATTGATCATCCGAACAACAACTTTTTTTAATAGAAAAATAAACAGCGAGAATGCAGTGAGTGTCTTCAATAAATTGAAACTGGCATCTCAAAATTGGATAAAAAAAAGTGTCGCTCTCGCTTTCTGATGAAATTATTGAGTTAATTTCTTTTTCTTGGAGACAATATTGGTGCAAGATTTTTTTTGCTGAATTTATGTTGACATTTCAAAGAACAACTTGTCTTGTGAAAGTCTGGTCATGACAGCACCATGTGTCCTGATAGTCGAGCACACACATCCGGTTCCACGATCGCAATAAAGTAGGTATTCAATTATAAGTTTAAAAAAGGGTAAAATGAATTTAAACCACTATTCCGACTATACGAAAATTTCAAACTGCAGCTGCCAAATCTTCATTTTTTTTTAAAAATATTGCTCAACAATAAAAATGTGTTGTTCTTTAGTGTAGCTCTCCATTTTTAATGACCCTAAACTCTCAGCTGTCACACTGTCATTGTTTTCGTTGGCAACGCTTTTTTGGGACACCGTATATAATATTCTCCAGATAGGCTATATCACAAAACCTGTTTGGCTATGTTTGCCTTTTTATGGTCATACATTCCAATATATGACCATATATGGACAAGCATGCAATTTACCTATACGGCCTTTTTTAATTATAGCACTTTTTCGATGATTCGTTATACGGCCAAAATAATCCTGTAATTAAAGAAAGTTGCCAAAAATGTGATAAGTTACCCCAATTTGCATAATCATGGTCGGATTTGACTAATAATAAAACAACTTATGGGTTTTCACTTCGTTTAAAAAGGCAAAAAATGATAATCACAATGCAGAAATAAATGATTTCTTTATACGGTTTTTCGCTTTACAGCTAACTTTTCCAGAAACGTATCTAAGCTGTAAAGCGAGGTGATACTCTGTATCAAAACAAAAATGTAGAGTATTTAAATATAGTAGAACCTGTCTAAATGCATACGCTTTGAACCGGTGAAAAATATGCTTTTAGACAGGTTATGCATTTAGACAGGTTCATTTATTTACACGGGTCCCAATTCGGTACTGGAATTTTTTATGCGTTCAGAGAGCATTTAATTTACAAAAGATGCATTTCGACAGGTTCTTCTGTACTCTGTATCGAAACAAAAATATCGATACCTCGCCAAATTCCCTATTATCTCAACATTCATAAAAATGAGGGGGCTAAATGGCATTTTGTTAATCCTATTGTTAATCTCCCTCTTGAATTCCAGTAGTGGAAATGTACAGCTAGGGCCTAATCCGGTGACGACATCTCCTCCTGGTGGCTCATGGGTATTTTAAAATGGCCGATATCGGCAATAATAGTTTCAAGTCAACGCTCGAAGCATAAAATTTAAAATATCTGTCAAAATTAGCCACGGCAGGTGATTATTTATCACGTCACAAAATCCCCATTTACATTCTCGAATGTTAATTGCATTTTAAATGCCATTTCATCGGATGTATATATTTAATTTTGTAATTTTTCTAGAAAGCTAAACCCTTAGTTGATCCTCGGTAAAATGTACGACTAGCCGCATTGAGTGAGGCGTCAGGTATCACTCTTCCTCTTAAAAAAATGTCACGGTGTCTCCCAGTTAAGTCCAAGAAGGAACGGCGTCAGCGGGTGAATGATTTCCTCGAATTTTCGAGGAATCCACCAACTGTTCCTGATGGACTGGACGAAATACAGAAATGCATTTCTGAACTGGCTGTGGATTCGCCTCAGCACTGCAAAGCTCGAGTGGCGACTTCAGGTGGGAGTGAGGAGAAATCTTACACACCCACCGGAAATCTCGAGCATGCGGTAGACGATTGTCTGATGAGGAATTACTAAATTTCTCTAGATGACAAGGACGAACCCCTTTTCGGGGGATTAGGGGGGTGGGGGAAACAAAAACAAAATTTAAGAGTTCACCTATATGGCCTTTCGCTATATGGCCTTTTGCTATAACGGCCATTTTTAATTATGGCACTTTTTCGATTTACCGCCATAAAAAAGTGCTACATTGGATTTTTGTCTACAGCCTACACAAAAAAAATGTGGATACTCTGTGTTAGATTTTAGTGTTTATTTGGAATTCTGAAAAGTGTTCAATAATTACGACTCGTAACTAAGAAGGTGACATGAAATCAACCTTCCTCTAGCCGGAAATGACATCATTTTTACTCTCTGATTAAGGTGGAATGCAACCTTATCACTTTCAATAGGTGAAATTTTAAAACAGACTCACAGCCAAACAAAAAGAGATTAAATAAAAATAAAAATTGTTTAAAATAGCTTGATAAATCAGCAATGGTATTGTTTTTTCGTTTTTGAATTTAAAATGGTAGATTTTTTAAAAATTAATAAACAAGTTTGGAAAATGTCCGTTAATTTGCACATTCTTCTAGCAGGTGGCCGCATGAGAATGCAAATTAACGGACATTTTTCAAACTTCTTTATTAATTTTTAAAAAATCTACCAATTCAAAGAGAAAAACGACATCATCATGCGCTTGCTGATTTATCAAGCTATTTTAAACAAATTTTATTTTTATTTAATCTATTTTTGTTTGGCTGTGAGTCTGTTTTAAAATTTCAACCATTAAAAGTGATTAACAGGTTAACAGGTTCAGAGGCATCCTGCGTAAATGAATAACCTCTCTAATAACACACGATGTTCCAGTCCCGATTTGATGACCGTGCATATAAATGAACCTGTCTAAATGCATAACCTGTCTAAAAGCATACTTTATACTAGTCACAAGCATATGCATTTAGACAGGTTCTACTGTATGTCTAAAGACATTTATTGCCGTATATGGCGTTTAATGTCCATGATGAAGGTCCTTTTCGAGTTAAATAATAAGAAAATACACAAGAAAATGATCAAAATTTAAGAAACTCAAAATTTGGTCATTAGGGTAACTTAGGGCCAGAAATTGATCCATAAAGGGTGGGATGATTTTATGTGACCTGATCAATTTCGGATCATAATTATTGGATACTTTTTCATAATTCTTACAAAAAAACACCGAAAACTGCACAAAATCATTTTTCGATAAATCAATATTTCAAAAATAGTTTCACCCTCCTTCCCCCAAGTTTCAAGTTTATATTTTTTTATATGTTGTTCAAATATGTTTTTTAGTTTTGTTGATTATTTTATCTAATTCATAATATTATTTCAACTATTAAACATTTCAAATTTGAACATTTTATACTTAAAACATACAACTTCAAAGATTTGAATATTTAATTGTCTCTGAACATACGATCACAAAGTTTGGACATTTTTGAATAAATATGATTTTTATCATAAAATAGGACAACAATAACATTTTCCATGTGTATATTTTTATACAAAATGTGGGTTTAAAATGTTGATTTTTATCCACAAACACGAAAAATTGAACACAAATCTTAGTCTAAAGATAAGAAAATAAAAATCCTCTTAAAATACATTTTTGATTAATTATTAATCGCCCGGTGTTTTTTGTATGGGATTGAATACTATGTCATTTACAATAACAGGCATAAGCTTATAAATAAACATGAGATTGATCTTATTTCTAAGTTTATTTATTTATTTTCATTGAAATAACATAACAGAATAATTAAAGTCAGTATAAAAACAGTATAATAAATTACTTTTCTTATATTTTTCATGAAAATTAATATTTATGTCAGCATTTTCTCATTAAACATAAGGCGGACTAATATTATAAATTAATCTCAGCATCTATAAGTTCTTAATAGTTATATTAAGATTAACTCATAATCTGGTGTTTATAAAATTATTATGTAATTTTAAAAAAAAAATAATGCTTAATTTAATTTTGAAATTTTGAATTTTGTTTTGATAATGAAACATATTTATGTTTATACCCATATATGAAATTCTTGTTCATATAAAAGTACCATTTGATCAGGGGCCCATTCCCATATGGACATGGTTAATTTTTATCTCCATTCTTGTCCACTTTAAGTCCATATATGACCCTACCTTATTGTGTATTTATACATGTCCACGTTCTATTATTTTTAAACATACACACACTTCTGTTTTTCCACCATCAGCCATACCTTCACTAACAATATCCATATTGCATTCCATACAATATATAAATAAATAAATATATATTTATATGCAACTTATATATGGAACATAAATAAACAAACATGGCCCTATATAAATAATTCTTCCAACATACATTTAAATCAATATTTCTATTGTTTTGGTAATTCAACATTGCGTATGCAAATGACGTCATGTTATTTCTATATGACGTTATAGACAGATTAAATTAATATAAATATTGGCTAAATTTATCTTAACACAAAAAAGATATGCAAAATATTTAAACGATTAATGACATGCGTCTTAATACGAAAGACATTTCCAGATAGGATTAATTATCAGCAATTGCATTAGCATACATTTGAATAATGCCCATTAACGATCGCAGATTTCCATATCAGTGCATGCGGTGCATTGTCTTAATCCACAAAATTAGAGGAGGGGAGGGAGGGGGATAATGGATGTGGGTCCTTAGTTGTAAATGTCAGCCTCACTCAACAACAAGGGCACAGAAAATGTCATTTCTAAAACCACGTTTTTGCTTAATTTTCATTATTTACTGATCATAAACGGATTAAAATTATACTCATACGCACACGTTTGCTTACACAGTTTTTGTATTTTTTTTAAAGAAAAAAGAAGAAAAACAGGTGAAATGTTTCAAAACTAAATGAGATATACTAATGTTATCGTTATTTCCATAACATTTGGAAACTGTAGGCTGCCATTATTACAGCTTATTTCAGGCACCATGTATCAATTTGATCATAAGCCAAAAACAGAGTTAAATAACTTTAAAAATGCATAAAAACCACCTGTGCATACTTAAAATAGATAGTAGTACTTACCAAGACTGTAAAATCTTTAGTTTTCCAAAGTCGCAAAAAATTACACTACTGGGCGTGGGATATATAAAAATTGAACAATGCCACAATATCTTTAAAATGCAGATGACCTTAGACCACTTAACCACATGGGCATGTAGAGCGGTGGAAGTTAGGAAACTACTGAGGGGCAGAAGGCTAAGCAGTTGTTTTTTTGTAAATGGTATGATGCAATGCATCAAGTGTATCAATTTGATACAGGCGTGCCTGACAGAAGGTTAAAAGGCATCACATGACTCAGCACATCTCGCCTGGAGGGGTTGCATTTGGGGTGATAAGGTTAAAGAAAACAACCAAAATTAAAAGACAGGAAACAGGAGGTTATTTAGGGGGATTGGTTTGAATGATGGAAGAGCCCAGCAGTTAGGATATAAGCTATTCTGTATAGCAGTCAGATGGTCGGGGGACTTGGAGAGGATAGTAGAAAGTGAAGCATACACACCAACATACAATCTTAGAAGCTGCATACATGCGCTTTCACACTTCCATAGCCGATAAAATACATGCACCCGCCCATCCCTATAAACACTTTACTCCACTCCACACCAACTACAACCATACCTAAACTTGAATATCCCCTTTTTCTTAAAGAAATTTGCTCTCCATCTCGGCCTAAACCCATACAGCACCTGCACGAAAAAAGGTTTTATAAATATCACCCTACAACATCCCCGCCCATTGTGTGCAAATAGTATGCACGACTGGTACGGGATCACGTCACAATGTCCTTCACAAAATGTCATGACCATTGTGTCCTTACGAAAAATGTTCTGTACACAAAATGTCCTGGGCAACTTTTATTATTTTTCACTTTACAGAAAAAACAAATTGTATTT
>JAQGAE010004723.1:0-12310 GCA_034696685.1 Julus scandinavius | reverse complement strand
CTTGTAAAAATAGATTTTCCCCAGTGTACACAGTCGTTGAATGCAGGTGTATCATTTTTGCTTTGAGCCACTGTATAAGGTGAGAACTTTTTAACACAAAAAAGAGCAGAATTGGAGTCTACAACTGAAGCTATGCCGGAGAATCAACAGGAGCAACAAACCTCTGTGTAAGCTTAAAGAAAGTGTGGTCTCTATGCAATAGGCCCCAGTACAGACTGACAACTGATCAACAGGACATTATGGTGAGATGAATTGTTTTGCTCCTTGTTAAGTTTAGTTTATGTTCCTATGTGGAATTTTGGTGTATAGTATAGTAAAGTAAAGGGCATATCCCCATATCATAGTACACTCATATTGGAATATTTGTTTATGCTTTGGTGGCTAATATGGTAAAGCAGGCCCTAGCAGAGGATCTTAGTAACCTCATTTTATGTATTACTATATATACACTTCAAACCAAGCATACCCTTTACAATCCTCCTTGATTTGGGAATAGCAACCCCTAGATCTTTCGAGCTTACAATAAGGGTAAAACAATGTTACTAAGCCTATTCCTGCATAAATCCTAAATGTGTAATCTTACAATGGCCACCCCTGGGAGGTACCTTTTCTATGCTAAAGTTAAGGGGGAGTGAGTTCCAGTTATAACTCTCATTATATTTAAAGTATCTAGGCTCTTTGGCTTTTATTCGATTAGCTAAGGTTTATACATACTAATAAAATTCTTTTGAACTCTAAAAATTCTAGTTTTCAGTGCAGTGCTGAAAAATGTCCTTAAAGAAAATACCAATTTTATGCTAAAATACAGCTTTTATGTTTGTGAGATTTCCCACCCTGCTAAATGACTAGCATTTAACTTGATCATGGTAATCATTTAACCAAATACAATCCGGCCTTTCTTCATCCAACATGGAAATAGTAACTAGTAGTATATATCATGTTACATCCAGTACAAAGAAAGCAAGTCACTTAGTTGATCAATACATTCACTAACCAAGAACACAAACTAAACAATCAGAAGGATGGCATACTTGTTTGAGTACTGTAGATTTAAACAGGAAAGTTGTTTTTGAGCTCTACCATACATGCATAATATCGCAGCATGAATTAATTTTATGCCAGAACAGCAAATAACAACAACACTCTCCCTTGATTATCTACTTAATCATATAAACCTTAAACATACCTCTTCAGACCTTACACTAAAATATGAAGGGTTTCAAAGTAATTAATTTGTGAGGACCACAACTAACCATTCTAAATGGCCACGTAAAGAGAGTAAACCGGTGCTTTAACTTACCAATCTAAAAACAATACTCAGTTCTCAATTATATAATTGCCTTAATCCCAAAATTAATATACATTACATGCCTTAATATTCTCCCTATGCTATCATCAGATCACTTACCTGCATTGTTATCCAACATTAAGCAAAACTTCCACAAAAGACTATCTACTTGCCTCATACCCAAAAAAACTAATTTCTGCCCATCTGAGGATTTATATAATAACATATCTAATGAGAGCACATCCCCTGCACATGTTCTACTCACCACCCACAAAAAGATATGCATCCCTCCACAATATTATACTTCAAAACCTTAGCCTTCACAAGCTAATCTCTACAACCTTTCGCTTTGCTACACACTCTATACATGCCTCCCGATTTTCTCCACTGTCAAAGTATCAAAACAGCATTGGCAACAAACAATCTGATCATGGAGTTGGCATTTTATAATGCCAGTACAAAAATTAAGTACAGGATGCCTACCAAAAAGCCAAGGCTGATTATGAAAGTCCTTGGCACACAAAATTACAAGGGGGCCAAAAACTTCAGATTTCTGAAATTTAATAAATCATAGACAATCAAAAACAATTTTTTCCACTAATCAAGTCACTAACACTAAGAGTAGCTGGGAAATTCACCTTGTACATACATACTTCCCACTGCCAATTGCACTAAAAAAGCAACCAACACATGCATAAATAAACCCCCTACACTCTCCCTTTGCTAAGCAAGAATTAAGTAATAGCAATAAAAAGAATACCTGCAAAAAAGACCCTTGCCACAACCTTATCTCCACAGACCTTTTTAAAAACATTACCAACAATCTTTTAATCTATGAATTATTTAATGCAATCAACCATAACCATACACTCCTTGCCACCCAATTGGACAAACATTGACATATATCCCATTCATGAAAAAGAAGACAACAGAAATAACCTAACTAAATACAGAATCTGTAAGTCTTGTATCAAATCCAGGAAAACCTTACATGTCCCAAACATATAATCTCAGATGAAAAAACGGCCTTTCTATATGGCAGGAGCAGCCGGGATAACATCTCCATCTTACAAACAGTCATCAGAAGCAGACTCACAACCCAGATCCTGCTATTTTCCCTTTATAAATGGCATGGCCGGGCATTTGACTTGGTTTAGCATGCTATACAATGGGCTAAATTTAATGGATTGGGCTTCCCACTCCAACTATTGCTATACGGGGTGTGTTAGAAAATTAATAAGACTGATTTTTTATTTACCAAAGTTTTTATTTTTTCAAACAACAATATTATTCCCTTCAAAGTAGTTCCCTTGGGCAGCTATACATCGGTGAAGTCGTTGTTCCCAGTCTTAGTAGCAGAGCTTGAAAGCTTCAACCGGTATGACCTTAACGCGTCTGTCACATTCTTTTGGATGCTCTACACAGCGAAAATGATGTTCTTTTAAAACAATTTTTAGTTTGAAGACATAAAAAAGTCACAAGGACTGAGATCAGGCAAAGGAGGTGGCTATGTGACATAAAGCATTGTCATGATCAAGCATTCATGTGTCTGAGATGTCTGGTCTCCCAAGGACATTCCTGTAGAAAACTTTATTGATAGTTTGCCCTGGAGGTGCGCTGGATTCATAAGGAAATTTCCTTATGAATGATAGAAACAAATCAGCATTTATTTGATTTTCGATTTGCTCATTCGAGCTTTCTTCAGTCAAGAAAGAAGTCTGTGCCATGCCTCACTTCAGGGTCATATTCAACAATCCATGATTCATTACCTGTGATCACACAACTGAATAAATCATTAGCATTGGCAATTCTGTCAAGAAGATCAATTGTCCTTCTGCTCAATTATGAGGCATTTTGGCACAGACCTTTAGCATGTGCAAATTTACATTTAAAATTTCATGCACAGTGAAACTGTTTAATTTTAACTGGTCACTTATCATCCCTATTTTTAAATGATGGTCTGATCTCACAAGTGCCCTCACATGTTCTAAGTTTTCATTGTTTTTTGAAGTTGAAGGCCTTCCTGAGCAAGGTTCAAATTTCACCAGTTCTCAGCCATCCAAAAATGATTTCAGCCAACGAAATATTTGAGACCTTGATAAGATATGTTCTCCATTGGCCTGGTTCAACTTTTCAATGGTCACACTCACGGATTCCCCATGTTTAACACACAACTTAATAGGAAAATGTTGTTCCAAATTCTGCTGTTCCATTTTGTGTGACACAAAATACAGGGTGCAGTTCTTAGGAATGTTGAGCTTGCACATGTAATTCTGTGAATCCCTGTTATTATTATTTTTCTCATGTTATTAAGCATGGTTACCTAGAGAGTAAACTTGGTAACATATCTGACCACCTGCAATGGAGCACTATCTCTGACTACTTACTTAAGTACCACTTTTGGTCCCTAACAACATTATTTAAATAATCTCTCCAAAGGAATGGCTTGTCAATATGGGGTGCGCCTTTGTGAATCCCAACTTGGTTATGCATTAGCTAATAAACTTCGAGGCGCTCTGTTCTGTGATGATAAAGCACTGATTTTGGAAGATTCCAATGAAGTCCAAGAACTGATCAGCATAGTGTGCGGCATGTTTGAATTGATTACACTAAATGTAATCTATTGTTATTCAAATTTTTCTAGCTTAACCATGTGGTGGAAGCTAAGTATACAGCAATGCAGAGTTTGTTTCTTAGCATCTTTACTGCTGAGCAATGGTTTCCTATGGAGTTCTTCAGGATGATCCCCTTAGCCCTCTCTTGTTTATCATATTTCTTTCGGACCTTCCTGAATACCTTCCAAGAGAAAGATGATGCGACATAGAAGGTTCACATGTACACTTCCTGCACTATACCGACGATATCCTGCTAGTAGCTCCTGTTAACATTGTTTCATAGAAGAAAAAAATTAGAATGTTAGCAGCAGCTGTCTATTTAAACATGTTGGAATGTTCGCTCATGCTAAGACTGCATGTTTCTTTAGCACAAGTTAAGTTTGAATTTAAAAGTTCAGTTCTTTCTAGTATTTTAAATAAACAAGACGTGTTTAACCAAAGTGCTGAGTATTCCATTACATTTAACTGATTTCTCTACAATTTCGATCTGCTTCTGGACTAGACTATTTCACAACAGGTTATGGGCACAGTCATGCTAGCATTGCACCAGATTTGAATTTTTAGTGTTCTTAATTAAAAATTAATTTTAAATGGAAACAGTTCAAGGATTAAAAATGCACATCAAGCCACTCAAAGGCAAAATAAACTGGTCGACATGGAAGTACCGAATGCTAATTCTTTTAAAGGCAAAGCCAGGGGCCATTGATGTTATTGAAGGTCGATTACGGAAACCAAAACAGCTAAGTTCGACCGCCGACGAGACAGAAAAAGCTAATCATGAAAAAGCAATGTCCAAATTTGAACTGACATCATCAGCAGCGATGTTACTTCTATCAGCAAGTATTTCAGACGAACTAATGGAGCGGCTGATTAGTATATCAGATCCTGCTGCATTGTGGCTGGAGCTACATCGTCTTTTAGTAGGAGTTCAAGAAAATCATGTGTACGAGTTGTGCATGCAATTTTTTTTGTTGAAGCCTAAAGAGGAGGATGATATGGCAGCTCAGTTGTCTACAGTAAAGACACTCTGGTTAAGTTTGAAAGAAGAACTCAAAACTGTTGACTCTAATGCATGTTTGCCAGAGTTATTCTTAATTTGCTAAGTTCTTCACATGTTGCCAGCAAACTATGATATGTTTCAGACGAATTGGTCCATGTTCCCAAAGGACAACAGAATGGTTGAAAAACTTGTGACACAATTGTGCGCACATGATAAGATGCTTTCAGCAAGGGAAGGAGAACAAGTGGAGCACAAGGTTCTCGCAGCGGCGAAGTCAATCGTCAATGGCAACAAGAAGGGTTTAGAGCAGGTACAGCGCTACTAGTGACAAGAAGAAGTTAACTTGCAACTACTGTGGAAAAAGAGGTCACTGGATCATGGACTGTAGGAAGAGGATCGCTGATATTCGCCTACCTAAAGACGAAAAGAAGAAACAAGTGGAGTCTAACGGTTCATCGAGTGCCATGTCCTTGATCACGATGCAGCTGACAGCTGGTGCATTCACATTGAGTAGCAACAAGAAATAAGTAGATGATTCTTGGTATGTTGACAATGGTGCAATGGCACATGTCACGAACAACTTCAGCATACCAAGAGACTTTAGGAAATTTGAGAAAGTGCATGAAGTGACAATAGCTAATGGAGAGCAGACTGTAGCTGTTGGCAAAGGAACAGTAGAGATCCAATGCACAGTGAAAGGAAAGTATCAGAAGCATTACCTGAAGGATGTCTGGTATGTTTCGAAGGTTCACAAGAATCTGTTTTCGGTTCTGGCTGCACAAGACAAGCTACCAGAAAGCAAGTTTGAGTCCACAACAGAAATCTGCACACTAAGCAACAAAGGCAAGTTGTTAGTAGTAGGTGCAAGACAGCATAGAGGTGGCTTAAACAAGTTAGCCATCAAATCCAAGAGAATGGAACCATTGCTAGAGGTGAATTCGGCTACAATGAGTAGCATTCTACAGTTGATTCACGAATGTAAGGGCCATCAAAATAAGAAGTATGTCCAAAAGTTTGCAGACCGTGAATTGACATCAAACTACTACTAGACAATGAGTTGTGTGATGGATGTGTATATGGCAAGGCTCATAGGCTGCCATTCCACTCAAGAAATGATTACGAGGCGAGCGTTCCTGGAGAAATAATTCACAGCAATGTTTGCAGGCCATTGGATCCATCATTTGGAAAGAAAGAATATTTTGTTCTGTTTAATAACGAATTTTTTTATTTCTGTTCAGTGTACTTTATACAGAAAAAGAGCTAGGTTGCAGAAAAGCTACAGCAATTGGGCATCACAATTCAACAGTTGCGTTGTGATGGTATAGGTGAATTTGATAATGCAACTGTGAAAAAGATCCTTTAAGACGGCAGCATCAAACAGTTGGTGTTAATGCCATATACTCCTTAGCAGAATGGTTGTGTAGAGCAAGACAACCAAACCATTGTAGAATCAGCAAGAGCGATGTTTCATGCGCATGGATCGTTGCCAAAGAAGCTTTAGGCTGACATTATATCAACGGCTGCTTACATTCTTAATCACACTAGAAGATCTTCACAAGATGACAAGACACCTCACGAGCTGTGGTATAGGTGCAAAGCTGCAAACAAACATTTACGTGTCATACGCGTCTGCAATAGTACCTGACGAAACTGTAGAGGAAAAATCATGAAAAAGGCCGTAAAGTGTATGTTAGTTGGATGCGACAGAGATGACAGCTACAGGCTGTTAGATTTATCAAATGTCAAGCTTGTTCGTTCACGAGATGTCATTTTTCAAGAAGAGCTGATCATCCATAGAAATGTTGAAGTCAAGCTACCTATTGAAAAGACACAAGTATAGAAACACAGGGTGACAGAGCCACCAACGAACAGCAGTCATTGGTGGAAGAAGTCCAAATCGAAACAAGTGATAACGAAGATGAGAGTTCTGAAGCAGAGGAAGCAGCAGCTCCTGTATGAAATCATCAATGACTACGTGATCGTTCCCAGAGAAAGGTACTGAGTAGTTTAAACGACTGTTTTAGAAGCATCAATTGGTTTTCAAGATAACAATGAGCCAGAAACCTTTGAAGAAACTATCAGTGGCAAGCAACAGGTCAACTGGAAGAATGCTTTGGACACCAAGATGAATTCTGTCAAAGAAAATGGAACTTGGGATGCCATCAGGGCAAAGAGCAATACAATCAAAGTGGGTTTTGAAAGTCAAGTCAAACCCTTATGGATCCGTTGAGAAGTTTTAAAGCTTGACTCGTCATCAAATGATTCAGTCAAAGAAGAGGCATCTACTATAGTCAGACATTCAGTCCGGTTGCAAATTCAGGTACCATTCGCAGTGTTTTTGTGATACCCACAAGTGAGAAGATGTCACTGACACAGTTTGATGTGTCAACTTGGTTCTTATACGGTGAACTTAAAGAAGACATCTACATGGTACAGCCTGAAGGTTCTAATGATGACAGCAATCGAGTGTGCAAGTTACGACATAGCCTTTATGGATTGAAGCAAGCTCCAAGATGCTGTAACAAACGCTTTGGTTCCTTTCTATTGTGTTTAGGTTTTAACGTTAGCGAAGCCGATTCATGTTTGTTCATCCGAGTACGAGGCCAGAGAAAGTTACTTGTAGCACTATATGTCGATGATGGGCTCATAGCTGCTAGTTTTCAAGAAGATGCAGATGAGTTCTTGAAAGAACTTAAGCAAGAGTTCAAAATAACTTTAAAGGCTGTAGTTTATTATTTAGGAATCGAGATTGATCAGTGTGAAGACGGTTCAATCAAGTTAAGTCAGCGAGCTTACACGAAGCGTATACACGAGTGCTTCTACATGGTAGATTGCAAGGCTGTAGCAACACCAATCATCATAGGTGGTACAATCACCAAAGATAAAAAACAACAGCAATCAACTATCCATATAGACAGCTGCTGCTAACATTCTAATTTTTCTTTCTATGAAACTTAATGTTAACACTTCCTCTTTTCAAAAAAAAAACTTAACTCTGCTAAAAAAACTAGAATTTGCTGAAATACGTTACTAAATGTAAACCTAACTAAACTTGACTTTTAAACTAGCTCTAGGTCTGTATACAAACTTCTGTGCCTTGGCTTGTTAATAGGTTTTGTAAAGATATCTGCCACTTGCTCTTGTTTGGATATCTGCTGTACTCCGATCTCACCTTCTGTGACCTTTTCTTGCACACAAAAATGACGCAGCCTTATGTGCTTTGTACATCGATGATATTCTGGATTCTGTGCTAATCTATCCGCAGCTTGGTTATCCACATACAGGATCGGAATGTCCTTTAAATTAGTGATTTCGTTTAGCAGACACTTTAACCACATTGCCTGTCTTGTTGCTTTGCTTTCTGAAACAATCTCAGCTTCTGTCGTAAGGATTGTGACAGATGGCTGTCGTTGACTTAGCCACACTACGACTCCACATGCATATTTACAAGCAAATCCGCTGGTTGACCATAGTCGGCATCACTGTAGCATTCCAGTATATCGGGTTTGGCATTTGGCTTGTAGACAATGCCCATATCCTGCGTGCCTTGTAAGTAGCAAGATCCTTTTAACTTTGATCATATCTTCACTGGTGGGCGATTCTAGTGTCCGTGACACTACGCTAACAGCATATGCGTTATCTGGCATTGTCCCTGTCATCAGGTACATCAGAGCTCCAACAGCTTCACAATATGGATAGTTGATTGCTGTTGCCTTTTCATCTTTGGTGATTGTACCAACTTTGACCGCATGTTTCTTTAGCACTAGCTAAGTTTGAATTTAAAAGTTCAGCTCTTTCTAGTATTTCAAATAAACACGACACGTTTAATCAAAGTGCTGACTATTTTACAAAAAAGGGCAGGTGCTGAAGCATAACATATTAAAAATCATTAAATGACAGAGATCACAGTACATTAATGGAAGGCAGTGTGCAATTCTAATAGGTTAAAATGATTGTAACTGGTTCTTTTCAGCTAAATTCTTAGTAATGTCAATTTGGCGCTTAACTAATTAAATAATAACCACTTTAACGTAGAACAAGTTTAAACACCCCTCGAAATTTTTAACACATAATTAAATACAATGAATTGCTTACATGAGTGGGGCAGTACATTTGACAACATTAGATCGACTTGATCCACAATGACCTGTGCCATATGATTGCTAAATTGCAAATCCCATTCCCATTCAAGAATTGATTGGTAAGATTGATATGTAAAACTATACTACCCTGAGGAGTAACCTCAATGGCTACAGAATTATTTTATTTTGATGTGTGAATCTGAGAAATTGAGAGCAACATGCTCAGCAGATAGTTTAGTCTTGAGTAATGTTGTAGTATACATTACTGGAGCAGTGAAAGAAAGATTCTTCAAGAGCACCACAGAACTCATTGATCTGGCTCACATCAGCACGATTTTGACATAGAATGTGCAGAGCAGTGTCACAATGCACAAACAAATACGAAGATTCCAGGTTAAAACAATGCTTGACAGATTATGTGATTTTTAAATCCTTCCAAATTAATCATCCAAATTAAACATTAATTAAGCATTCATTTATAGTATATTAATTTTAAATTCGAATCTGATTAATTTAAATTCTGACTTTTTTGATAAACACTGCTGCTTGACTAGGTGCGTCAATTGATCGACATCTATACTTCGTCTGCAATTTCTTTGACTTTCAATGGCCTATGGCAATGCACATCCCTTGGTACTAGCGCCATGACCTGAAAACACTTTTTTCTTTGATCTCACCGCCACTTGAGCGATCGAGGTTTTTGCTTTGAAAAGCATGCTTTTCAAAGCACAAAACATGTTTTTAGAGCATCTAGACTTCCAAATTTCAAAAACATTTTTTTGAAATGTTTTGAAAACACTTTTCCGTGTTTTTGCATAGTCTGAACCCACCTTAAGACACTTCTTTAACAAATGCTTTGTTTTAGTGAAATTGAAAATTCTCAAATTAAATACATCGATCACACTGTACAAAACGAACAAAAGAGGAATTTAAACAAACATAGGCTATAGTGTATTGCATCGCACTCATGCCTTTATTCTCCGATTGGTTTGGAGATGTAGTGATATTTCAAACTTGGTGTATATAATAGGCAATTATACCAAGGCAAATACAAAGAAAACACAAAGGAAAAATAAATAATAATCAAATCAAATTGGATGACAATCAGAACCGGTCGTATAGAAGGAGGCACAGATAAGAATATTTAACTTTTTATTCTTTAACACAAATATTAAAGTAGGAAACTATTCAGAAACAAACTGAGACGCCCATAGGATAGAGATAAGAAGAATCGCAGGAATAGCCACCATCAAAACCCATGGGTCTGTATAGTGTGTTTATTTTCAATTCACAGCATTATTGCAATAGCCACAATATTAGGAAAAATAGTAAAAATTGGCGACTTCCAATATTGGCATCTAAAACATTATCGACGTTAATGCTGACGTGCCCATGGCTTCAGTGGACTATTTGATTCTCACCGTTTCATCAATCATTTTCAAAGTGAAATAGCTTGAAATAAATTGTCTAAGGTAGGATTTATTCATAACTCATACTATATATGTAACCAGCCAACGTGTGAGAGAAAATGTTTATCTCAGCAAGTTTTCTTCGTGATGATGTGACAAATAAAAATTTTAAGATTTAATCATGATTTACTGCATTTTGCAGAACACAAGTTTGCTTTAGTTGGGAAACTAAAACACTTGTTTTTAGTAATAGATTTTGTTATTAGATGATTAGTGGGATTAGCTAATTATTCATAACAAAATTATACCCAGTAGCAAAAATTATGCAAATAGACTTTGCCAAGCGCGTCAAAAACACTATAAAACTACTTGCATTATTCGGCGGTTACTTCATTGCGCAGACTTGAAATCGCGATGGAAATTCACTTTTCCATCACAAACAAAACAAAATATTTTAATAAACGCCAACAGACTCACATCGATGACACAAGAGGTAGCAAGTGGTTTAAGAGAACATTTTAAAGGAATGGTACTGGGGTGAATTCATTTTGCAGGAAACGAAGCTTTTATTGGTCAGATGAGTAGTGGCACTCAGGACATCCAGTGGTAGTAGTACTAGATGTATTTCTAGAATTGCTTGCAGCCTGTTCTCTAGTATATGGTGTTTTAGTCAATTTTGTCTATTTGATAACCATGGTTTAATTCAATGCTAGTTGAGAGAGATTGCAACAATGGGATATTTTCGCCACTTCTATTTTATGATGAAAAATAAATCTCTATACTCCGACTAGAAGATTGATACTCATAATTGGGTAGGTGATAACTGGAAAGGCAAAAATTATTGATTTAAAATTCCCCTCCCCTCCTGTACCATAGTTTTTTTTACCAAAGAAAAATTGCAATTTAAATACAAAAAAAATTATTTCTTATTGCCGAAAAAACGCTATTTTACCTAATGAGAAAAATAATGCTTTAGAAGCAAAAAAATTCCGTTTTTACCACATAAAATACTCGCATTTATTTCTTTAAAGAAGTGCATTAAATCTGCCACTGACTATGAAAATTGTTGAATTAAGAATAAATACTTACAAGGATTTCAACTCAGGACTTTGGCAAACTTGAGTGAATCTCTCCACAGCTCATCACTCAAATTTCTTTTTCTAATAGTATTAGTTTTTTCCTTAATTGTGCAGTTAATTAATACAATTAATGTCGAAAAATACAAATTGTTTTATTCACAAATTAAAAATTTAGTTGTCTCAAATAATTTTAAGATGCACGTGCAAGGTGTTACTTTTTGCTAATTGCTTTTGCTCTAACCATTATGGAAGGGGTGGGGGCCGCAGGTAGTAAGCAAACATAAAAGAGCTAAATTTAACACACAAGACAAACTCACAGACAAAGTCACTGAGTCAACCTTAAATAAACAGTCTATCCTTCAAAATATACCTGCAGTTTTTGATAAACAAAACTGTATCTATTTTTCTTCTTCAAAATAGTGGATGTTTTATTTTTTCATCGTATGCAAATAAAAAAATTTTTTAATTAGGGCACTGGCGCCCCCCCCATGACGGCGCCTGGGTCAGCTTGCTCCCCTGCTCCCCATTCCTACGCCTCTAGTCATAATCTATAGGAACAAATGTTCTGCATATACTCGCCATTAAGGGCTTTCCCCAGATGTATACAAGGTCTTGTTATATTTATTTTTCGATTTTGGCGCTTAAAAAGTTGCCATGCACAAGCGCCATCTGTTGGATAATGGAGCAAACTAACGAATATTTTTCGACCTTTTCATCCAAAATATAATATTTCTAACTAATTACTATTTATATTGTGAGGGTGTGCAGCTCTCTTGACGATGTTTCGGCGTAGAAAACGACGGCGACACGATAGGGACTTGAACTGATTTAATCGTA
>JAQGAE010004722.1:0-12310 GCA_034696685.1 Julus scandinavius | reverse complement strand
AACCCGATATCTTCCCATACTTTTTCACCTCGATAACACCAAAATTCCTGGCAATATGGTTAGTACACTGCATAGCCGTTCGTGGCTTGCCTACTCTCGGGTGAGAAATCTCACTTTTAATGGCAGAAAAATTGCGTTTATACCATAAGCTCAGTCAATTATGTTGTTTCAGTTTTTTGACGTAATTAACGTCCTCTTTCTTAATATGTAAGAAAGTGTTAAAGCCAATTTTCCTAAAAGTGCAAAAATTACAGTTTTTTTGGCTATTTTTGACCATTGTATTAGAAAAGTTGGATTATTGACTTCGGATTATTAATAAGGACGTCAGTTGGCTTCGAAAACACCAAACATTGTGAGAATAGAACAAGAATTGACAGACCCACAGCGTTTTTAAGATTTTGACGAAAATTTACGCTGCTTTTTAAGCCGAATTTGTGTGCAGAAATCAACACCTCGTCGCATGTAAGTGCCTTCGCAATTACAATTGTAATTTCGATCTTAAAATGTAGGATCAAGCAGTTTACTTACCATTTCACAAGTATTAGCTTTCTTGACTTGACGAATTCCGGAATTAGAATAACATGCAAGAAATGCATCGTTCAGCAGGACTCTGAGATTGCACATAAAGGCCATAATTAGGTCCACCTAATTATGGCGTACTTGATATAAGCATAATGTCGAAGAATGACGTAATCTTATTCTTTCTAGATGTATAAAAAAATAATAAATAAATAAATAAATACTTCATGTAAACAAAATTATAGAATAAACAAATTGGTTTTTATTATGAGCCAAAATAATTTAACGAGAAATAATTATTTTAATATCAAAATATCAAGAAAACATAATTTGAAATGAATTACTTGTACAATTAGCATAAGGGGTAATTCGAAAAGAACGTCCTCAAGAGGGAGGGTAGGGGGAGCCTGCTAGAATGTGTTATGCAGACTGTTGACTATTTAACCTCTGGGGCAGTATCAATTTTAACATTTTCAATGTAAATATGCCTCTATCCTTTCTCATACCTGTAGTGTGTTCACATGTATTATCTATAGTTTTTAAGTAAAAAAATCTTAAATATAAATCTCGAAATCAGTTAAATGAGCCTGCTTTGAGACTGAAATTTCTCTTAGTTTTATAGATAATTCTTAGAACGTTTTTCACCGTGAATACGTACAGAACATGGATACCACTGTCAGAATACAGTACCACCAAAAACCTGTGAAAAAATTAACATATTATCAATTTTTATTTTACAATTATACACTAAAATTAAACACTTAACATGTGGAAAAAAGAAACTTACCTTATGTGCATAAAAACCTGAAAGATTACCACAAATGGGTTCAAGTGCTCATCTTGAAAAATTCCTTCAATATGTAAATTCAAATATTCAATAAATGAACACAATTTTCCTAGAAATATTTTACAAAAACACAAATAATAAGTCTTACCAATCGAAAAATGATACCTTTGATATATGAATTGCTTGTGAACTTCTAACTAACAAATGAATAATCAATAAATAATGATTTTGGTCCTTAGGCCTTCCTCTGAGCATTATAAATCTAGTTTGATATTGTGTGAAGTTCATCAAGTTCATAATTTTAATGAAGTAAACAATGTTTATGGAGTTAATCGTTGAATTTATTACATTAAATCGTGTTTCTTCGATGGTTATAAATTACCAGGTGATTAATCCGATTAAAGTTTAGCACCCTCAAGCGTTTCCATAATTTTTTATTGGAAAACAATTCATTTTACAAAATCAAACACTGTTTTACCATAAAATCTGCCCACATTCACACGCACTATAATAAAACGATGATGGTAAACGCATAAAACGATCAAGACGAATGATCCGTAGGACATCTAATTAATCTAAGTCCCATTTACAGAACCCTTCGAGAATTACAATATGTACAAAGGTCCTAGAACATATAGCACGAATGAAAACGTGGAATTTATAACGAACTATGGAAGCAAAAATGTGCGAATGAAGCATATATATAGTATATCTGGCAATATGTACAGATCAATGTGTCATTAAGAAAACTTCATTATTCAGATAAAAAGGAAATTTTATAACAACATTCCACGAATATCACTATTGCAAAAACGGCCTAGTGCCTTTAAGGAGAAGCCCCTTTCCAGCCTATAAAGTGAATCTGAGATACCCTTATTTAAAAGGACCTAAAGACACGGAATGGCCAAACTTGCTCGTTGACCATTGATATGGAACTTTTATGATCAACCCTTGAAGGATATTTGGATTTATTTTTTGTGACTGACGTCATCAAACGTCCGTTTTCTGTTCATGTTCACACTGCAGTTCACAATTGGCGGGAAAGCCTGGAAGGGAATGTTGTGGCGTTACCAGCTGCGCAGAAATAATAAAATGCACCAAGAATTAATTAAATAAGTTCAATGTTGGGGAAAAAAAAAGTTTGGAAAATTTTGGGGAAAAAAACATTTTGGAAAACATGGCAGAAAAGGGAAATTTTGGATAAGTTGATGGGAAAGTACAAGAAATTTGTCAATGATATTAAATGAATAGGAAAGCTAATTCAATTTGGAATACCAGTTATGTCAATATTTTTATATGATAATATGATAACTGAAGAAGTTAAATGGAAAAAAAAATTCTAAGAATTTTGAGAACATCAAGTAAATTGAAAATAAGCGAGACTTTAAGGAAAAAGTGAAAGGAAAAGCAAGAAAAACAAATTGGATTTGAAATTTTTTAATGAATTGAAAAAATGCCATTAAAATATGTGATTCCAACATTATGTAACTGCCTAAACATGCGTTTTGAATTTTATTACAGAACTTAAATTTAGATTTTTAAAGATCACAATGAAAAATAGCATGTACATAGACGAGTCAAATGAAAGTGAGCCTTTAAATAAAAAAATTACCATAATTGGCATTAGCCTCACTAACTAAAGAGCCCATGACAAACTTGGAAAATACCCTTATAGACTAGACTATTCCTGCGTGCGAATGGAAAAAATTCCTTAATACCGGTAGTGACAATTCTTGATATAAAAATAATACTTTTTTAAATAATCTCCATGGCTCACTTTAATTTGACTCGCCCATGTATTTTAAAGCATTTAAAGCATGTATTTTGATGCATTTATTTAATTAAAAATTTGTTTTTAAATTTTAAGTTAGGTCCTCTTTAATCGTTTATTATTTTAATCGAAATAATGTGATGTTTCTTTATTTAGAATAAAAGTCCATCTTAGAATAATCAAAAATATACTGATTGGATCAAAATTTAATTTCCCTTGATTAAAAACTTGATTATATTTTTATACATTCGCATAAAAAATACTCTCCAACAATGCCTAATGTATGCACATATCCAAATACTCCAATTTATATTAAAATTACTTTTAGATATACATTCAAATTTATTTTAAAATGTCCGATGTATAAATTCAGTTTTTATAATAAAATCAAGAATCCGTATTTAAACACAATTTCAAAAACATCAATTGAAACAATTGATGTTTTTTTTGCAGAATTTGCAGAATTTACAAAACTTAAGTGTAATTATGTTTTTAGATTAATTTACCTCCCAATGCCTTCAATGGGATTACCTCACAATTTTCTTGGATAACTTTAACATCATTTGGAAACTGAAAACGCACAAGGAAAAGCGAATCTGTATATTGCCATACTTCCTTACATAAAACTTTAGAAGAAATTTGAGAAGAATTTAGTGTGAGACGTTTAAGTTTCCATTTGTTTCTTAAATGTGATTAGTGTTCCACCGTGTTACAAGACATTGAAATCATGCAATCATGTGATGAAAAAAGTTTTAGAAAGCACCAAAAAACAACAGCTAAAGTCATGGAAGTATATGTTATAAAAATCACTAAAAAATCTGTGTAAAAGCATGCATGTATGCCCAGAAAATTAACAACAACTAATTTATTACAAATTGCTATAGAACCATGCAAACATGTTAACCTCTGTTAGTGTCAAACAAGCCAAAAATTTAAATAAAAGGCGAATAAAATATGTTATTGCTTACCGATATACTTGTTCCAGCAACATACGACTGTCTATGAATCCACGTTTCTCGATGTTGCATCCATTTTTTTCTTATAATTCCTATCACCTACAAAAAAGCACATAATATGGAGAAATAAAACCCTAAAAATTCATTAACACAACTTAACTGGTTGAATGTTTACAACAACTGACATTTGAAGTAAAACATTCATCGTAATTACAATAAAATTTTTCTCACCTCCCCATTAAACAGGCAGAATAAAAGAGAAACACACAAGCCCTAGAAGAAATACAGTAAAAATTGTAAATTGGTAAAATTTAGGTCACGGAATAGATTTCAACTTAATTGAAAACTATTTAAAAACTATTATCTTAAATTGAGCGTATGCACATTTCAATCGTTTTGGATAAAACTTATGCACATCGATTTTCAAATAGGTTGACATCCATTCTGTGACCACAGCAAATATAATTTTTAGCTTAATAAAAGGGTAATACGGACCTGGAATGACGTCACACCAGCGGAAACGTAAGCGTACACTTCTGCCCAGGGTGCATTGACCTCTGGTCGAAACGGTGTTATTATATAATGCAAGCCCAAGAGTGGAATGAGGATAACTGTTGCTCGAACTGCTTTTCTGGGAAAATAAGTTCAAAGATTACAGATATTGTTGAAGTGTATTTCAATCAAATGTGTTGCTCTAATAATTATAAGTGTTTTCATAAAACAATATGTGAACTTACCGCGTTTGGTTTGTGTCCGACGTGTTGACAGCCCGAAGTTTTGTGACTAATACTTTAACGATATTCACCAAAAATACCAAGTTTGCCTGAAAATACGACAAATTTGTAACCGACTTTAAAATATATTGAAAAATGCACACAACACGGTAATGTGTAAAAGTGTCAGTACAAGATTAACCAAACACTTGAGATTATCAATTTAGAGCAACACCAGATTGCAAATGTTCAAAAAACCAATATTATGTACAGAATGTAACCTTGTTATTATTCTACAGAATATTTCATAGATATCTTTGAAAGAAAGTTGGAAATTTTGATATTGTTTTCTGAGTTTGTATCTATAAGGAATTGAATAACTGAAGAAAATATTCCTAACCTAACAGAAATGTGTATAAAACGTTTATAAATATGAAAAATCACTTAAAAATTATAAAACAGCAAAAATACCAGCATTGATACGCATACAGGTAATGTGAGGATCCACGTAAACCTCGTCTCATCCATCCAGCAGCTGAAAAAAAATGTTTTTTGTATTAAAAAACCAAAATGTCACAGTATAAGTATGGCAAAAAACGGTGATTACTTACTGCTTTGCTTCTTCAGGAAACGCATTTCGAGTGACAGCATAAATAAAGGTAGGTATGATGGGAATACCTGTACGAAAAACGAATGAAATGTAACAAATTTCTCACAATTTGTGAAAACTAATTCAAACAATTTCTTCCTACCCCATCCAATAAAGTACAACCATCGCATAATATTGTCTTCGTTCACGAAAGCTATTACTAGAAGAGTATGGAGGTACATTCCTTCACAAAACATCCAAAAATAATTACAGACTAGGAAATATTGAAGAAAGATATGAAGGATTTGGCATCCGACCTGAAATCACATGAAAAATAAAGAAAAATAATAATTCGATATCTGAGCCCTTCAATTTAATAATACACAACACGAGGGGGGAAAATGATACAATTTACATACCCCATTTTCAAACAATACAGTCGGTTCTAATATGACTGTATACCAAATCATCCACATGGCGTTATTAATTATGAACGAAATGAACAGATTTTTATGAATGTTTATTCTTGTACACCTGAGTGACCTGTAATGATTCAGAAATAAAAGTAGCAATGTTAAACAAAACTAATTTGCAAATTAAACAATGTATGTTTCCATATTTTACGTATTTTATGTGTAATTGTCCAAGATAATAGCAATAATAGCAGACTAATCGAATTACAATTAAATGACATGAAGCATATATTAGCAGTAAACTCATCGCTAATTTCAGTGAAAAAGTTATTAGTCATAAATAACTGCAGTATGAAAACATGTTTAGATGAAGTTCAATGTTCCAGAAATACATTCGCCAATTCACATATTCAATGTCATTTTTGCTGTGAAACTTTGCAATACAGTAAAATAGAAGAATGCATATTTCCAACAATGCTTGCAATGAAGTCTTGAATCCGAAATACATTTCATCAAAAAAAATATATTTCAAAGCTCCTCAACCCAGAAGAAAAATAACACATTTATCACAATAAAAACAAAATCGATATTTGCATTTTCAAGATGAATTTTCGAATGTATTTCCATATGCAAATTGGCACTTATGTTAGAGAGTTCAAAAAGCGACATTCGTTGTCCTACCTAAAGTAGAAAAATATGATGAGCGAAATCATTAAGGCCACTAGAGAGATGGCATATCCACTGATGTATACTCTGTTATATCTTTGCTGCCTCTATCAATGAAATAAGTAGAAAACGTGAGAATCCTAAGCACAAAACCTTCCTATTTTTTACAAGTGAAATTTATGTTTTTAAAATTCAGGAAAAATTCTGAAGCTGCTTTATCAGCGTTCTTGTAAACACAACCTCGAAAGTAGACAATCTCACATAGCAGCTGTTCTATAAGGATAGGGCTACTTTAAGGGACTATGTGCTATCCATGCATTTCAACAAACCCAAAATGGTTAAACCATGCATGACTAACCCTATTTAAATAACAATAAAACTACAGTATTGTTTTAATGGAGCACAATCTGAGCTATTGTTGTTTAAAAAAGTATCATCTCTTCAATTAGGGATTTCACAAAATATACTCTGAATCACTGCTTCTACTTACAGCCAATCCTTCCAAATCCACGCACGTGGTATAGTTTGACCAGGTTAGATTAGTATCTGGATGCCTGTACCAAGTTCCATCTTTCATGCACATTTTATGGGCCATTCCTTGTATAAAAAATCGACATTAAAAAATTAAGCAATTTCTACTCTAGGACCTAATTGGATATTTCCATTTTTAAGTTCAGATGTGTGATCTTCCAAATTTTTTTAATTCCACATATGGTGTTTTAATACGATTTCTACATTTTAATCAGATCATTCAAGATTATGTAAATATTTTCATATTTTCTAACTTTTTGTACTTCTCAAACAGCTTACTATTCACTTTAGACTGGTATCTTGTCCTAATTAAACGTTATACATGTTGTTTGCTCAAATTTGTGCCAAATAAGCTACTGTCCCGATTAACAGTTATCCACTTGACTTTTTTACGCTTTGTTTATGAGCATGAACTCTTTTAAGGGCTTTTATCAGAGCACTATGAAGCCTAAGAGTATTTCCAGGCTTTTAAGAAATTGAGAACAAACACATGCCAACATTAATTCACAAGTTGAAGAGTAAAAACACTCACGATTGGGGTCAAAACCCACCACGAATGATGGACAATAGTTGAAAACCATACTTCCGGCTGGAGTCTCATTCCAGCATGCCCATCCATCGAATTCTCTAGGACAGTACAAGATACCTGAAAAGAAAACTTTGTTCAGTTACTTCCAACGATTTAGCAAAATTTAGTTTACGATTACATGAAATTTAAGAAGCAAATATTTGTTTACAAATATTTTCTTACAAACAAACAAACTAGAAATATCTATTTTCTAGAATATCAAATATCTACAAATAGCATGACTCTTTTGAATAATTCTCAAAACAGAGTTGATGCATGGATTTTAGCCTATCCTATTCCTATTGTTGTTTTGGGTATTAAAATTGCAAACTGATCCAATGTAAAATCACCATTTTGTAGAAAGTCACCGAAAATAACACGGGGAGAAGAGTATTGAACCTGTTAAAGGTCATTACAGATTGTAGCCCTGGAAAGTGCTGATGGAAAACTTACAGAGGATTAAGTTCAAAGTAGCTTAGAGCCCATTTTTTTTTCTTTTTTTTTTTTTTCAAACTTAATTTTTTCGAACGTGTTGCGAGTTACAAAATGCAAAAACACGAAAAACGCTGTTAGCAGGATTAACCCTGGGAATCTTTGAATCTTTGTAATTCAGCCTCTTACAAAAACAAGAAAATTAGATTTGGCTTCACCTTTAATCACAGCCTTTTTTGCCATTAAAAGCTCCTTAAAAGCCAATCTGTTTCTGACCGAAAATGTTTTGCCTAAAACCAGATGATTCCAGAATACAAACAAACAAAGTTTTTATTAAGATAATCCAAAAAAACAAAAAAAATACTCAATTCCGCTTAAATTACATGACCAGAGGCATGCCAAGATATTCTATAGAAGTACTATGCAAACTAAGAACTACATAAAAAGCAATTTTTTTATAAATTCGTTACACGAATACAATCTTAAAAATTCTTACCATTGTCAGGCTGTTGAGGTTGTGACTGGACATCCTCAATGCATTTATTTTGAGCTAGTTGTGCTTTGTAAGAGTCATACGCGGACATGGCACCATACAACCGTCCGGAGATGTTATGAATAAACCTGATGAAGGAAGAAATGAGAAATGTTCAATACCGAGATCCTCTCTGCGTCACTCCTATTAAACCGATGATGGATCTTGTTTCTAACTGGACATAATCCAAATATGGACCAGGAAGCTTTTATTGTTTACACATCAATTTTACAACCCACTAACTTCAAATTATCGATATGAATTTTTTTTTTCTCTATCAACATCAAAAACGGTACACTTTTGTAAGCAATCTATTTATGCAACTTCTATTTTTAGTTGGTTAAAGATGTAATTTTCAAAGATTCTTTAAGATTCTAAAAGAAGGCATTTCTGCCAATAAGTTCGAAAATAAGCTTCCTTTTGGAATTGATTTTAAGGCTAGGATATCTAATAATCAAAATGCTCACAAGCTGAAACTTTTTAAGAAAAGTACGAACCCTGATGATTACGATTATATCTTGTAAAACATTTTTGTAAGAAACGAAACCGTCTTATATTAAAAAAAAGATTCAAACCTATCTTCAAACAAATGACCATGGGAGATGTCATAAAAAAATAGCCATGGCTAGCTAGATGAAATAAAATGTTGGCCACCAAAAGCGAAGTTGAAATTGAATTTTATTCAAAAGAATAACATCCCTGCCAGTTAAGAGGGTGGAATGTAAACAAGTTTTAAATTGAAACTTTGTCAAACCAGATCAACTACCTTATCAAACCAGTTTCCAAATTACAAAAGAGAGTCTGCTGTGTATTTACTTGAGTATTTGCTTGGTGACGAAATGTAAAAAAGCATATTAAAGCGTCTGCTTGTAGACACCATAAGTTTAAAAAATGTAAATGGTATATTTAATGGAAAAAAACAAAGAGGGTGATTTATCAATTTGTTTTAATTGAAATTTGACAGCATGTATCCCTAGGCATTGTGAGAATTCACTTCGCATTTTGGACTTAAATTATCAAAAGTCATCTATCTTACGTACTAGCTGTACTCATTTACTCATCTATAGTTTAACCACAAAAGAATCCGTAGATAAATTGGCCTATTAGGTTCTATTCAATATTTTTAGAATAGGGCATGCAGTTAACGAGACAAATTGTTCTCATTATTTTTATCAAAAGAGCATGGTTTCCACCCTGCGAAAAAAAAGAAATAATGGCTTTTGATATGAAATCATCGTGCCCCATTTTAAGCAAATTTCATAAACTAGACTTGATTGTTAAGCACTGTAAGTACTTTATATAAGTATAATGTATGTTGGAAGATATCACAATACAAGCTTAAGGCTCTTGCCAATTATGGCTTACAAGTGAACTGAAAAACTTAACTATGAAAACTATGAAGAATACAGTTCAGCGAATTCTTAAAGATAATTGCCTTTTCCATGAGTTACTGTAAGTCAACTTACTACAAATAATTCTGCAAATGTTTTGTACTTCTTGCATAAAGAACACAAGAATAAAATTGATAACATCTGCTTGAATGACAAATTCCAAACTGTTAGCACAACCAACCAACACCAGAACATGCCTTATATATACAGAACTGATGTAACCAAAATGTAACATGTCACACATAACATTTTCGGTGTTCCATAGAAATTTTAATTTCTGTTATTCTAATTCATATCAAAATTTTTGGAGCACTTTCATGAAATATCTAGTAAAATTGATAACATCTGCTTGAATGAAAAATTCCAAACTGTTAGCACAACCAGCCAACACAAGAACATGCATTATATATACAGAATTGATGTAACCAAAATGTAACATGTCACACATAACATTTCCAGTGTTCCATAGAAATTTTATTTGCTGTTATTCTAATTCATATCAACATCACCAAAATCAATAACCATGTGCTCATATATTGTACAAAATAAAGAAATATGTTAAGACACTTCATCTCTACCTTAAATGTCAACACATAACGAACGACGATTTACCACATCTGGACGGAAAAGATAACAACAGAAATATTTTAATTTGCCTTGGTGGATACCAGCTTTATTTTCGTCAAATTTATGTTTTATCGCCCACTCCCTTAAAGTGAAATGAAAACACACAAAAGGGGTGTGTCGTCCTTATCCTTTAAAAAAATGCCTCATACATATTTAACGGAACATTAAAACCTGATATAAATCGTCACGAATAAATGAGATCAGATACAAACTTCTATATTCTTATAAAATGTTGAAACATCTTGGCTTTGTCTGTTGAGAAATTCAAAGTAGGCCATTCGCACATTTCCATATCATGTGAGCTATAGGTTTACGCTTTGCCTCTCTTGCATATTGTTATTTCTCATTTTTATTAAATAATAAAGAGGCATATGTTCTTATCTTCAAAAGAGGAAATCTAAATTGTGCAACGTAAAAATGCAGTCTCAAAACAGGCATTGCCACCATCATTTTTCCAACATCACTGTCCTTCTTTTCCACCAAGGCCGTTAGTTAGTACGTGGGTCACATGCCCCAATGCTGGCGTAGGCTTATTAACAAAAAAAGTAATAAATTCCCAAATAATTGCCTTATTTGATTTACTATGGCAGTGTCATCCTGAAAAGGATAGCTTATAGGTGCATATATGAACTCTAACAGGAGATAGGAAAGAAGCTATCTTAGACATGATAGCTTACGGAAGCTTATGAAACACTAATTCCTCATTAATTGCAAGCAGCGTGTTACGTAAACTGATATTACTTCCACTAGTCTGCTTAAACAAAGCGTATTTTTCGATTAACTTAATGGGGAAACATCACTCCCTTTAAAGTAAACCTCGGCAACATGTTTCATTTTTTTGTTTTAAATAATTGCAAAGCATATTTTTCAAGTATGTAAGTGATATCTAAAGCACTCAGCAAATTTCTAATTAAAACTTGTAGGTGCCTATATAAGATTGCTAGACAAACACAGGAGTCATTTCACAGAAAAAACCACACATTCGTTTATCTTTCAAAAGTAATCAAAGTTGAAATTCAGACATACAGGTATAGAATACATCAGTTGCTTTCTCATTGCAAACTAGGCTAATTCCTCTAATTAAAGTACGAAATCCAGGGGCTGATTAACGTCGGAACAAACACGCTTTTTTATATGAAACATTCGAGCAGCATTATATTTTCAACATTATATTAAATATAAAGAAGGGAAATAAAGAAGAAAGATTTCAAGTGAGTGGATTTAATATTTGATTTTTAATATCCGTGATTAATCCATGCACGTAAAAGCGCATAAAATGTCCTTTATGAAAAGTCGAATTATATTGTAAAATTAATTTCCAAAATCTCCTGCTGGCATCTGACTTAATGGGATTAAAAATTTTTTTATAAACGAATACAAGAAAGGTAATTAGCATAAACTATAACTAGGAATTAACAGGACTTCAAATAAGCGGATTTAAACCGTGTTTTTGCTCAGCCCTTTATTTCATCTATCCACATTAGCTGGAAGCCTATGCTCGATTTCCTTCGACCAATAAGTAAAAGCATATGCTTTTGGTTCGATCTACTGCTCAGAAATAAAAAGTGTTCTTGTACAGACTGAAGAAGATAAAAAACCAAAAAGCATATGCTCTTCATTCAATTTAATGCTCAGAAAAAAAACTGCTCTTGATAATAAAAAAGATTGAAAAAAATAAAAGCATATGCTCTTTATTCAATCTATTGCTCAGAAAAAAAACTGCTCTTCTCTATAGAGGAGACTACCAAAAAGTAAAAGCATATGCTCATCATTTATTATACTGCTCAGAAAAAACTGTTATTGTCCAGACTTGAG
>JAQGAE010004721.1:0-12310 GCA_034696685.1 Julus scandinavius | reverse complement strand
CAGCAGTTCAACCAGGGCCAGTGGCAACCACTTGCGTTCCACTCCAAGAAACTTTGCCCGGCGGAACGCAACTACAGCGCTTACGCCTGGGAGTTGCTCGCAGCATACGCAGCCGTCAAGTATTTCCACCACATGGTCGAGAGAAGGCCGTTCACCATCTACACGGACCACAAGCCGCTGACCTTCGCTTTCTCTCAGCTGTCAAACCGATCCTCGCCCCACATACTCCGCCATCTCGACTTCCTCGGCCAGTTTACGACGGACATCCGACACGTCCAGGGAGCCGACAACATTGTCGCCGACGCGCTCTCCAGGATATCGATCATTACCCTGGTCGAAACCGCACCGACAGGCGTACCGGCATGGCCGCCAACCGACGCATCGCAGCTAGCCACACACGACGAGCCACCAGCACCACCGGCCCAGGAGCCACCGCTGGTGGCCTCGACGCTACCTCCCGCTCAACACATCTCCGCCACCGCACCAGTCCCGGACGACTACTGCTCGCACTCGGACGAGCTTGCCAGCATTGCAGCATTCTCTCCGCCGTCGCCTATCGACTTTTATCGGATGGCCGCAGCTCAAACAGCAGACGAGGAACTTCAAACCATCCTGCGCGACCCGACATTTATATCCCTAGACATCCGGCCAATCCCGCTAAACAACGGGTGCCTCCAGCTGTTCTGCGACATCAGCTTGCAAGTCAACCGGCCGTTCGTACCGCCCCCTTCCGCCGGCTGGTTTTCAAGAGCCTCCACGGGCTCTCGCACACCAGCGCGTGCACCACCTCCAAGCTCGTCACGGCACGGTTCCTGTCTCCACTGCCAACGATCCAAGGTCTCGCGTTATACCCACTCGGCCGTGGGTACCTTCGCAACGCCCGATAACCGCTTCGAGCACGTCCACATCGACATTGTGGGCCCACTGCCGCCGTCCCGGGGATACACGTATGTCCTCACATGCATCGACCGGTTCACACGATGGCCTGAAGCGTTTCGGATGGACTGCATCACGGCTGAAACGGTCGCCCGCACCTACGTCAATGGTTGAATCGCTTGCTTCGGCACACCCAGCCGCATTACATCCGACTAAGGCCGACAATTCGAATCGGCACTGTTCGACTCCTTGGCCACCCTACTCGGTGCGGAACGAATCCGCAGGACCCCTTACCACCCGGCAGCGAACGGTCTCATCGAGCGCTTTCACCGCCAGCTTAAAGCCTCCATCGAGTGTCACGCCACTGAACATTGGGTCAACGTCTTGCCCCTTGTCCTACTGGGGGTCCGCACGGCTGTGAAAATCGACATGGGCGTCTCAACCGCCGAGATGGTGTACGGCACGACGCTACGATTCCCGGGAGAGTTCTTCGAGCCAGGCACCGCTACTGTGAACCCCATGGACTTCGCAGGCCAACTTCGCCAACACATGGAACTTCTCCGCCCTGCGATTCGCATCACCCACGGCCGCGCCCCCGTCTTCGTGCGAACAGCGCTTGCCACGGCCTCACACGTCTTCGTGTGCCACGACGCCATCCGCCGCCCGCTGCAGCCGCCCTACGATGGGCCCTACGAAGTCCTTACCCGGCGAGACAAGACTTTCACCCTCCGGATTAAGGGCAAGCAAGCAACAATCGGGATCGACCGGCTGAAACCAGCCTTCCTCCACAACGACGACCTCACTAGCCCAGCTACCAAATCCGCCGTCCCATTGGCGCAGCCCGGGCCAATGTACCGACCGCCGTCCCTCACAACCCCGCAGGGACACGCAGCTCCTTCCCTGCCCATGGACAAGCCGCAACCAACACCGCCGCCTACGTCGCCGATCCTTCTGCTACCGACCGACTCCCAAGACGCGCTGCTTCCAGCACAGCCGCCGCTACCGCCGGCTACGCCATCCTCCCGCCAACTCCCGACCGCCGTCCGAGACACGCTACCCCCGGCATTGTCGCCGGCACTATCCAACCGACGGCCTCCGCCCATCCTGTCTTGCCCTGGGCACCCGCGGCCCATCACGACATGGTCCGGTCACCGGGTCAGATTCAACACACGCCAACTCTAACGTTGGCACTGGTGAGGGAGTACTGTGGCGACCGTAGACGGACTTTATGGTCGGCCCTAAGCCGCTAGGCAAAGCTCCATAGCGACCACGTTTCGGTCGCTAGGAGAACACGTGGGACATGGTCAAGACAAAGGGTTTTTGTGTTGACCCTCGCCCTTCTGGACACGACTTAGACGACGAGAGGAAGTCCCGACCCGAGCTCCGCGATCGACCTCTGTTCTCCGACCCCACATTCATTTCTCGTTTTCTCTCTTAAAAATGTATTCGTTCAGATCATGTACAATAACGTCCCCGAAATAAAAACGTGTAAAAATCGTAACGTTCGTTCCAACATATATGTCTATGTTAGCTTGCACACATGCTGGTGCCGTTAAATGGATACAAGCACAACACGTACACGTTCATTTTAAAATATTTGTGATTGGCAAGTACTTTTACCATTTATTTAAGTTAAAAAAAGTCATTTAAATATGACGTTGTCAAATTAATTGAATTAAGGTCTTTGGGACAAAACATTGAATTTTTTAAAGGACAGTGAGGCGCGCGGGTTGAGCGGTATATTCCTCGACGTGATCCTCTTCACTATCGCTGGGGATAGGAGAGTTTGCATGCGAGGCAGGATCATCTGCCATGAGTAATGTTGCTGGCGCTTCACTAACTGTGCTAGCGAGTGCACCACCTGCGCGACTTAAGTCACTCGGATCACCGCTGGCACTCAAGCGATGTTGAGGGGACATGTGATTCTTTAGGAGGTCCCCCTTTTCTCTTTTGAGCTTAGACTAATTTCCTCCATCTAGGAGTTTGTTAGAGTACGTAGATCAAGCGGTGATGGAGCTGAGTGGTACGTACCTCCCATCGACATTTCCCAATAATGGTAATGGAAGCTGTAACTGGCACAAGTTACCTAGGTCGCAAAGCGAGCAAACTGTTATTCTTCGGGTAGCGTGGCATGAGTGTGTGGTCCCTATTTTATTTTGGGGGTTACTTACCTGTCACCAGGAGCCTGGCCTTCCTTGAAATGTCCTGGTTGTCCCTGAAGAAAGAATACTTATTTTAGTAGTTGCAGTGCAGTGTTGGGGGTGCAGTGCAGGGTAAAGTTTTTGATACTGCCCCCTCCCCTATAGCCTACCTGTGTCTATGGTAGACTGGTCCGTCCAGATGGCGTTGTTGCTTGCCTTTGTTTACCTGGGCGGCCATGTTGTTTTTTCTTTGCAATCTGTTGTGGGGCATTGCCCAGACTTATCAATTTGCCCGTGGTCAGGATTGACATTGTGTTGTGAGTGCTCCTAAAAAGGAAACAGGCGAATTGTAATCATGAGTTTAGATGATTAAACGTCTGAATCGAAGACAAATTGAAGGTCTAAATTGGACTTATTAATACGGATCCCATGACTAAGTTATTTTATTATAACATGGTAGCAGAGCGTGGTTACGATTCAGATGAATTCACGTGTAATTCGCGATGCAACTTGGTGGACTTTTGCAACTTACTCGTGTCACAGGGGATTGTGGTTTTCCATGCTGATTGGCGCGTTGTTGGCCAATTCCATCTGCCGCAGCCTGCCATTTGTTGGAGGTTTTTTCCGGGCCGCTCGCTGCCGCTATTGGTTCCATGTGTCCGACCCGTTTGCCACCGCGATTGTCCGCTAAATTGGCGTCCATTGGCGAACATTAGGCATGTATGCTGGTCGATGCCCACTGCGCGAGGTTTTCCCCGTGTCGATGCCCACTGTTTGAGGTTTTTGGGCGCGCTTGCTGGGGCTCTTTGGCCGCCATTGGTGGCCGCCAAATTTTCCCGACCAACGGGAGACGGGACGAAAGTCCCTCCCTCTTCCATGGATCTGTTTGGGTGACGAACGTTTCAACGAGAGCACTATGATATTGCATTGAATTGTTACTGGGTTTTGTAGAAATTTAGACATTGGTGTGTTTTTGACTGGTGGGGTCGTTAAATTCACGTTTGCAATGTTAATTAATTGGACGTTTGCCCTATACGATCACGCCGTTTTTGCATGCCAAGTGATGTAATTTTTGTGTGCATTCACATGTCCCATTTTTGGGTTGTCTTAGTTGCCTGTGAGGTCGATCATGCAGGTTGATGGTGTTCTGAACGTGAGAGCCTCATAACGTAAACTAGGACTTATCAGTTTTGTAGACGAGACCATCCATTAACGTAGGGATTATATGTTGTACTGTTAATTGCATAGTTAATTTGCATGATTGCATCGTACATTATTTGCAGGTGCCTGTGTTTTTTTTTAGTGACAGTGTTTCGTTTTGTCTCTTACAACCCCAGGGGGTTCATCAGGGTTTTTTTAGTTCCCTTAGGGAAGATGCCCTGGTCCTGGATGGGACCCGACTCCTCATGGTTTTCGTGCAAAAGGCTGCTTGTGACAGCACACGAAGCATGTCATTCGTAAGTGTTCCCTTATATAGTGAACGTTTACCGAGTTGGAGTTATCGGTTCTTCAGTGAAGTCCCTCTTTGGTGCAAAAAGTTGATTGCGATGGCACACCAAATAGGCTCATCGGCCGGGGACATTAGCTCGTTCCATTTTTCCCCAGCGATTTGGGGGGCTGGGATGAGAAGACCGCAGAAACGCCGTTACTGCTTGGGGGTGTCACATTACAAGGGGGTTTGCGTTATCTTCGGGGTAATGTGGCATGGATGACCAAGATGAGGACTCGGGGAGGAGACCTGAGAAGACCCGAATAGACATACGTGGGCCGTAGCTGCTCGGGTGTCACGCTACGGGGAAGATTGTTATTCTTCGAGTTAGCATGGCATTGGTGGGTTTCTAAATTATAAATATAATTGTAGGGAACTTACCTTGTGGCCTCGGTCTCTGTCCCAGATGGATGGTGATCCTGGGTTGTGGTAGCAGACCTGTGAAGAACTAATTATTTAAGTTAATTGGTTGAGTTTGGCTCCGGCCTAATACCAGTTTCCTTTATCCCCCCTGGTGCCCCCAGGTTGTTGAGTGGAAGATTTCCAATAAGGGATTGCATGTCATGCTACAGGGAAGTTTGTTATAAATGATGGGTAGCATGGCATGGGTGTGTGGTCCCTATTTTATTTTGGGGGATACTTACCTGTCACCGGGAGCCTTGGCCTTCCTTGAAATGTCCTAGTTGTCCCTGAAAGAAAGAATACTTATTTTAGTAGTTGCTGTGCAGTGTTGGGGGTGCAGTGCAGGGTAAAGTTTTTGATACTGCCCCCTCCCCTATAGCCTACTTGTGTCTATGGTAGACTATTCCGTCCAGGTGGCATTGTTGCTTGCCTTTGTTTATTTAGGGGCCATGTTGTTTTTTCTTTGCAATCTGTTGTGGGGCATTGCTCAGACTGTTATCAATTTGCCCGTGGTCAGGATGTATGTTGTGTTGTGAGTGCTCCTAATAAGGAAACAGACAAATTTTAATCGTGAGTTTTGATGATTAAACATCTGAATCGAAGACAAATTGAAGGTCTAAATTGGACTTATTAATACGGATCCAATGATTAAGTTATTTTATTATAACAGAATGGGGAGATTCCGAAGAACAGGATGCTTTTTCGGTGCCAGGTGGTTGGAAATCAGCTGTGTATGTGCGTGGTGATAAGGCAATAGCAACATCTAACTCAGCCTGCAGATGGTGAGGGGGCGTGTATGTCGCTGCCGAAGATGGTGGAGGCCTATGTCGACGAATGTCTTTTGCGTAACGGCGAGAGCCCTCGGCGATGGCGTCAATGGCTGCCTCGATACCCTTTTTTCGCAGATACGATATCTTGTTTCCCTGGCTTGTTCTTCTTCCTTTGGGCCCAAGATGTGGTGGAACTGCTATCTTGCGACCACTGTGGAGAGCTAAGATCTCTGGGCACCCAGTCGATCCTAGGGGATGAATCAGGCTCTTCCCATTCAAAACTTTCTAGTTGTTTTCGGCTAATTTGTTTTGTACCTCTTCCAGCACCTTGTCGGCTCAATCGTAACTGCGTGCCCGCGGACTTGCTTCTTCTTTTTCTTGATTGGTGGGGAGATATTCTTCTACCTGCGAATCAGGTAATTGAGGAGCAGATGGAGCAGTTTCGTCGTCTACCCAGGTGAAAAAGGTGGTGCCAACCAATTGGGTTTCGTCTGCGACTGGCTCACAAATTACGCTGTTTTCCTCCTCTTCCCCCAATTGCAGAAGATCGCACCCCTGGGCCTAAGGCCTAATCAGGAAAACCGGTCGATCTTTCCTGGATGCTGAAGATGGTAAAGATGTCAACTGAAAATCAGAAGATGTTCCTGGACGGATACTGTCCTGGTTCTTTTGTTCATCTTCTTTGGGGTCCGTCATCTGAATTTTTCGTGGGCTGACATCTTTCTTACCCTGGTTGGAAAAGACTTCTTTTTCTTCTTGAGTGGTCCCAATTTCACCCATTTTTGTCTTGCCAGATGGAACTTTGCTTAACACAGTTGGCATGTGGAATAATGGCGTTGTATATGACAATGAAATGGCGAGCGTTTGAACGGGCGAGACTGTGATGGGCATTTTCACAGTTTTGCTGGCTTTGGCATCAGTGGCTTCCTTGCGCATTTGCAATAATATCTCTGAGTGGAAATTAATTTGGACTTCCAGATGCCTAATTCTCTGTATCGCATCCTCGATACTGGGGCTACTGTACGCAGGTGCTGCTGGTGAGATTGCCACTGGAGATGGTTGATTTTCATGCAGACTCACCAACAGACTTCCTGGAGTGCTACTTCCGTGGATATCCCTATCGTGGATATTTAAAATAATAGTATCTACAATCCTATGTAGATCATTCAGCTGATTTTATAACGACCTTCCTTCGGTCGCGGTAGCGAATGGATATTGGCTGCCATTGAACCCTCGGCATTTTGCACATTTACTGGTTCCATGGGATAGTTTCTTCCTTCACGGGTTCACCAACTGGAGCGGGAATTGTTCCAGTGTTGTCCACGTTTAGGCCTGACGATCTAGCCGTGGAAGTTGATCTATAACTGCCCGTCTGTTGTCCGGTTTCCGCGACATTCATGTTTTTTAACCTTTTTAACCAGAGTAATATTTATATATATATATATATATATATATATATATATATAACTATTTACATAGAATATTTATTTACCTGTCTTGGTGTAATGAAGGGCCCTAGCCCTCTGGTCATCTACAAGATCCAAAAAAATGAAACTATTAATTGGGCCTGAAACTGAAATAATTATATGGTGTTAATAATTATTAAACTTGGTAAAAGGGGACGTACCTAAGAGTTTAGGGAAGTTCCGGACCAGTCACTTGGTCACACTGTTGGTCGGCGCTTTTGGATCTGGTGACCTAGCCGTCACAATCTCTCCGGCCACTGACTCGTGTGGGTGTCGGCATTTTTGTCATCTATAATGAAACCTAAGATGCCATGTTCGATATTTGTGTTGTTTTTGGATGTTTTCAAAACACAAGGATTGATTGTGAGTGTTTATTACCATAACCAAACCGAATAAAATACTTACACCAAATGAATCCAGAATCTTGGCTGTTTTCCTCTGGCGAAGATGTGCCTAAAGAAGATGGAAAAAGGACATCATTAAAAAGTTCAACATTGCTAGCAGAGCGTGGTTGGAATTGTTTATGGAAATTTCGAACCAATAGGAAACAACCAAAGTCCAATCAATGCTTCGAAAATGATGCCGTGTACGGATTTTTTTCCTTTCCTATCTCGCTCGTTCGCGTTTTTCATTACAACAAGAAAATGTGATTGATGGCAACTATAGATGGAAATACAAGGTGAGGCAGTAATTATTTATTAAGCGGCCCTTATTGTTTTTGATTGGCGGCCCGTCCGCCAATTGAGAGGAATTTGCGGCGTGCCTGCTATTCGTTTTTTGCGGCGCGTTCGCCATGTTTTTTTTGGCCCGTCAACGGTGGGAAGGGGTTTGTTCGTTTTTTTGCACGCCTGCCGCTGATTATTCTTCGCGGCCCGTTGGCTGTTGAAGATTTGTTCGCGGCCCTACCGACATTTTTTTTTGAAAGAATTAAGAAAATACCGCCGCGCAAATAATAATTTGGAGCCCGCCTGCCGCCGAATGATTTGACGGTGTGTTGTGGCCAATGAACGTCGAGGAAATACCGCCGTTATCGACGATTTGTCGAAACGTTGTTTTTTTCGTGATGCCCTTCCCACCATATTCGTGTTTCTGTTGAACAAGGCCCGCCCGCAACAAATTTCATTGACGGGCGTCGTGACGGGAGTGCGTGTGTTCTGATAATTATAAATGATTATAAGTTCCGCTTGCTGCAACGAGAAAAATTGCAGCTTGACTGCCGTGGATTGGTGGTTTTTTTTTGTTTAGCGGCCCGTTTCGCCGAAACATTATTAGTGGCCCGCCGGTCACGAGAAATTCGAGGCAGGCCCGCCATAATTCTATTGGTGGCCTGCTACTCGATGGTGATTAAACAGGCCGAAATAAATTAGCCGAAATAAAACACGAGAGAATTATTGTTATTGTTAATCATTGAATTATTTATTGTTATTGTTGTTACAGAGTTTAAGATTATTTATTAGAACTTATTTATAGAGAATATTCATATTTTTTTTACCATAAAAATGAAATGTGTACCTTAAATGAAAACCTAGAAAAAAAGAATTATACGGTAGCATTAGGGTTTAGCTGGTTCAGCAATTATAATTCCTTTCGGATTTGTGCCAGAACTTCACCGCGTTTGCGTGATCGGTAGTTCTTCTGGGAAAGTTGTAGACAGTAAATAATTCATATTAAGTATAATTACAAAGATACGCCTGTGACGATGGAGAAGTTACAGTCCCCTATCGATTTAGAAAGGTTCCATGTCACTAAGTTAGATGGTACCAACTACGCAACTTGGAGGGAGGAGCTTGAGATGGCCTTAGCCAATCAAGCCCTCCTCAAGTATGCAAACGGGACGGTCACCGCCTTGCCCGGCTCGGCTACTCCGGCCAAAATCCAAAGGTGTAATGACATTTGTCAGGCGGTGACCTCAGCCGTCTACTTCACTATCATCCCGGGCATCCGGAAGACCCTCTTTCAGAGTTATATGAAGACCCAATGCTGCGAGATACTTAAACATATCCAGCAAACATACGAGCCCGGCTCTCGGGAAAGATGCTAGCAACTCCGGTGTCAGTTTGTGTCTCTTCGGATGACACAGGCTGAGACCGTTGAGGCTTACATTGCCAGAGTTGAGGCCGTAGCGGGTCACCTGGAAGAGGTAAATTGCAGGGTTCCAGACGAGGACCTTGCTTTTCAGATGCTCATGGGCCTTTCTCCGGAATATGCACTAAAAATCAAGTTAATTCATGGTTGGCCGGACTCGGATTTTACCGCGTCCAGGGTCAAGGCCTTGTTGATCGCTGAGGCCAATACCATGCGGTTTGCTGAGCAGAATTTAAATGGCTGTGCCGGCAACCCGGCAAGCGATGTGCTCTGGGCTAGTGCCAAGACGGGGAAGTTCCGGGGAAGAGACCAGACTTTAAATGCACCCATTGTGGGAAGTCTGGTCACCTGCAAGACCGTTGTTGGGTCTTGCATGGTAAGCCCACCGGAGCTACCCCAGCACAGCCACCGGCTGCAACAAAAAAGAAAAACTAAAAAGAAAACTAATAGAAAAAGGCCAGGAAACCAAAATCTAAAGGAGCACCTCGCCAGCCGAATGGAGGCTCGGTGGATCATTCGGACTTTGATCCGAAAGGGTTCAGCTTTGACGTCTTTATGGCAGGCACTGGAGCCGACTTGAAGGTGGAGGAGTGGACTTGTTATTCCGGTGCTGGTATAAGTTTAACAAACGATAAATCTTGGTATGCTGAGTATAGAGCCATCGACCCCATCTTGATGAGCTTGTACTCTGGCACCTTTCCCATCGAGGGAAAGGGTACCGTGCTAATGTCAGTCCTTGTCGGCGGCGTAAAGAGATACGTTGTTGTCAGGGATGTAGCATATGCACCCAGCGGCCGACGGAATCTCTTGTAATCCTCCCAGTTGGCTAAGTCGGCGAACGTAACTTGGACGGGAGAAGCGTACTGGGTAAGGTTTAAAAACTCCAAAGGGGACCTAGTAATGGAGTTCGAGTGAAGGGAACAGCTATATCATACTAAAGCGATCCCCCGGCCAGACTTGTGGGAGACCTTTTTGGAGTCAAATTCCGCGAGTCCGTCCGCACCATTAAAAACAATTGACCTTGCTTTGTGGCACGCTAGGCTGTGTCACATGAACACTGACTCGATCGTTAAGATCTCAAGATCAGAGTCAGTGAGGAGATTGCCACTCCTTAAGAGTGTTCCCCATTCATGTGACATATGCCTATTAACAAAAGCGCGTAGGCCAACTGCAAAAGCGTTTAAAGATAGGTTCACGAAGGCGCTGCTCGAACTGGTCCATACAGACCTTTGGCGGCCCTCTGCATTCTCTTCTGGACGGAGATGCAGGTATTACATTGGTCATCATTGATGACTTCTCCCGTTGGAGTTCAGTGTATGCCATTACCAGCAAAGACAAGACCATAAAGTGCATTAAGCATTATGTTCGCAAAATGGAAAGATGGACTGGGCATTAATTAAAGTCCATCAAGAACGACAATGGGAGAGTTCTTCTTCGGATCATTGACAAAATTCAATGGGGATGAGGGCATTCGGCATGTAAAGTCGAATGTGTACTCTTCCCATCAGAATGGGGTGGCCGAACATTTTAACCAAACTTCCGTTCAGGTTATCCGGGCTTTGTTAAAAGAAACAGGTTTGCCCCAAAGGTTCTGGGTGGAAATGCTCCATACCTTTGTTTACATCAAGAACTGTCTGCCGCAGGTTATCCTGGGGAACAAGACTCCTTATGAGCTGTTCCGGGGGTATGTGCTGAATCTTGCGCATATGCGCAGGATAGGCTGCAAAGTCAGTTGACTCATACCCCAAAAACAAAGGACCGGGAAATTTGCAGACACGGCGGTTCAGGGTATCCTTGTTGGCTATGCACATTCCACCTGGGGTTACAGGTTCTACAATGCCGACCGGGACCACATTTACGAGTAAAGTCAAGTCAAAATCAACAAGGACTTGACCATTGAGGACTCGCGGCTCAGGGTCGAGGAGCCTGAATCGACAGACAATGAGTATGTCGAAGCCCTGGCCCCTCCTCTGCCAATTCCGGAGAAGGATGCCATCGTAGAAATTAAACAACGACCAATTTCTCTGGTGCGGAGGCATCATAAAATCTTACTACGAGATCCTTCACCTTTAAAATGGAGAAGGACTGTAGTCTCCCGGAAAACTGGAGATCGAGCGGACGTATACTATTATCATGATGGTATACGTCTGCAATTAGGCAATGAAGTAAAATCCTATTGCCAGGAGGAGGGAATTTTATTTAATCCTAAGGATTATGACTTTTCCTCTAAAAATAAGTTCCAGGGCGAGTTCTCACCTTCCGGTAGCGAGGGCCTGCAATGCGGCGTTGAAGGGGCCATGACGCCACCTGTAAGCTCCGGGGCACCTGAAGAGGGGGAAAACAGGTTCCTCGACGCCGAATCAAACAGCGTCGAGAAGGATCCCAGGACTTATGAAGAAGCCATAAGCTCTCATGATGCCGATAGATGGCTGGAAGCAATGGACGACGAGTTGCAAACCCTCAAAAAGTGCAAGTTGTACCGGCTCGTAAGTCCCCAGCCGAGTGACAAGATCCTCGGCTGTCGTTGAATGTTTACTCGGAAAAGGTTCTCCGGAAGGAGGTCGTACGGCATAGGGCACGTCTAGTGGCAAAGGGGTTCCAACAGCGGGAAGGTTGGGATTACACGGACGTTTACAACCCGGTGATTAATTTCACCCTAGTCCGTGCATTCTTCTACCTTCTCGTGGTGTGTGGGGGCTGGTTACATTCCCATCTTGATGTCAAGTGTGCATTCTTGTACAGTACACTTGACATCCCAGTCCTTGTGGAGCCCCCTCCCTGGTGGGGAAGAAATAAAACCCCTTGTCTGGCGACTTGAAAAGTCCCTCTACAGACTTCATCAGTCCGGAAGGTGCTAGTGGAGTACTTTGCACGAGGAGTTGCAATCTCGTGGGTTCGTATCACTCGCCACTTGCGAGTTCATCTATCGGTTGCGTTGGGATGCGCTGATTCTTGTTTACGTGGACGACCTGCTGGTCCTCAGTAAAAATAGAAGGGTCCAGGCTGTTGAGATGTTGTGATTTGTTGTTTCAATTTCCAATGTCCCTTTCCTTTTACTTTTCAGGGACATCTGATGGGAGA
>JAQGAE010004720.1:0-12311 GCA_034696685.1 Julus scandinavius | reverse complement strand
AAACGGTCAGGCCAAATCAGAAATGCGCCAAAATGTCCGGCGCCAAAACGGCGGCGCCACAATGTCACGTACCGTTGGCAAGCGGTGCTTCACGCCTGGGGTGGTTCGATTCCTGAGCTTAAGGAAAGAGGTGCTCGGGCATCACGGATCAGTGGTATTAAGATGGAACATGAGATGAAGCCACCGGTGGCTCAAGTGGTGGTGAATAATTATCATGGGAAGGGCTCATTTTACGATGGGGCAGGAGACATCACAGATTTTCTCAATTCACTTTTGGTGGTGGTGCAATCGGAGGGGTTGCCCCTTACGGCATATAAACGGCGTCTTCGGAGACACCTTACAGGCCACACAGCAAAATCGTTTATGACGAACAGTGAACGGTTATTGATTATGCAGTGGGTTGAGCTACTGGAATGCTTGAGGCATCTCTTTGGTTCGTCGATGTATAATCCTGGGCTGTAGAGACAATACATTTCCCGCCGTCAGGGTTGGAACGAGCCCGTCAGAAATTACTTGATTGATATGACCTCGATGGCGCAGACCTTGAACTCGCATACGCCGGTACTGGATACAATTCAGATTATTGTTTCGGGACTGCAGCCGATTTTTCACGTTGGGTTAGCGGGACGCCAATGTTATTCCATAGAGGAAGGAGCTTTGGCTTGCGGTGGTTTCGTTGGAGGAGGCCTACGTGTTTGGTCGACCGACACCGGTGGTGTCGCCCGTGGTAGTGGATAGGAAGGGTGTGGATAAGCGGATGTCTGCGGAATGTGTTGTTGGTGCGACGCAGGGTTACAAGTGGTATGCATGTGGAGAACTGGGACATATAAAGCGATTTTGCCCAAAGCAAATAGGAAACGATACGGCGGCCGAATTGAGGCGAGGAGGCCCCTGTGCATGGTGGCCCCATAAGCCTGACTCGGGAGGTGCTGGACGGTGGTGAGTCGGGAGAGGTGTCTTCTCCAGTGGTCCAGATACGGATAGGCTTGCGAGCAGTGTTCATGGTAGTGGATGGGGGTTCGGTGGTTTCCGTACTGTCGGAGGCACTTCTCAGGATGTTGGGGTTGTCAGTGGACAGACTGTTTTCGGGTAAACCATTGGATGATGTGGCGGGCCACGCGGTGGATAGTGTTAGAGAATGTGATATAAAATTGACCATTTTGGGGCGGACATAGGTTCATCCCTTTCGAATTTTGTGCCAGCCGAATGGAGTGGCCCTGTTGGGTTGGAACTTTGCTCGGCGGACGGGTTTGGTCCCATTGCCCCTGAATGAGATGTTCTGTTTTCAAGATAAGCCGGAAGAACTGTTCCCGTTTGTGGTGCCACGAGAGATGCCCATTGGTGGTTTGCAGCAGTTAAGAGGTGAGGCCTGGGATGAGGAGCGGGGTAAAACGGTTCGAATTGATATGGAGGATGTTATGGAAGAGGTGGAGGAAGGAAAACACTCGTTGCAGATGGAGTCGCTGAGCGATAGGGTGAAGGGATTAGTTGGATTGCCCAACAGACTGTTGCAGGCGGTGACATTGTCTCCGTGTTCTACCTCATTGGTGATGTGCCGTATTCCGGAACAGGCGAGGAAGGGTGATTTGGTTTTATTGAGGCTTTGCCTTTGGAAGGAATGTCTGCACGCGCAGCGCGTGGAGTGATGTCTATTGGTAATGATCATTGTCGTTTTTTCAGATTGGCAATTTGACGGCGGAGGCATTGCATTTGGATGTGGGGATGCAAGTGGCAGCGATTTCTGCACTGGAGATGCCCGAGGTGATGTCATTTCAGGAACAGGTGGAGAGTAACTAGGAGGGGTAGGGGTGGAATTCGGTGTTGCAGATGGGGCCTACACCGACGACGGCGCAGCGTCGCGCGCTGTGTAGATTGTTGAGGAGTTTTCAAAATACTTTTGAACTGTCCATACAGGAGTTGGGGTTGAGTAGGTTGCCCCCTCATACTATTGATACGGGAAATCATCCCCCAACGTATGTGGTTCCCTGACGATCGTCGGGAAAGGCTAGGGATATAGTTAGAGAGAAATTGGTAGAAATGCGTCGTCTGGGTGTGGTGGTCTGCATTTGGAATAGCTATTAATAATAAAATAGCTTTTATTTGTTTTAAAAACAAACAGGTGCTGTAAAATGAGGAAACTTTAGGCCACATTTTGGACTTTTTGGAATTCTGAAGTGTTTTACAAGGTAAATTGCAATTAACCTACCTCTTTCAGAATATTACATCATTTTTAAACTCTGTTCAGGGATATAGCCATCTATTTCTGTCCAAAACTTATTTACACCATGTGTGGTAAACTTCATACAAGGCATTTTAAAGGCATGTCCCTAGTAGAAATATTATATAGGGTACATGTATGTATTAAAACATTTTTGGCCAAATATGGCATTTAATGTCCATGCAGGAGTTAATTTAGTAAAAATTAACAAAATCTCTCCAACTTCAAGACTAAATTCAATCACCTTTGAAACCAACTTAAGACATTCTAAATGGGCAAAATGATCTTTTACACAAAGTTATACCTCAGTGTCTCAAATTATCCACATTTTCCATTATTGTTTTTGTTGTTGGTGATATATATTTATTTGTTTATGTGTTTACATTTTAAATAGTTATTGTTTATTGTATTAAAATTAATTTGTTTAATCTTGGTTATGCATCATTTCTAAATAAGTGGGCAGGATACCTAAATTTATTATAATTTTTATAAATGCATACTGATTGAGATAATACAAATGCATTTTCAGAAATGCATATAGATTGAGGAACTGAAAATGCATTTCAAAATGCACATGGATTAAGAAACTGAAAAAGCATTTCAAAATGCACATGGATTAAGAAACTGAAAAAGCATTTCAAAATGCACATAGATTAAGAAACTGAAAATGCATTTCAAAATGCATATAGATTAATAAACTGAAAATGCGTTTCAAAATGAATATAGATTTCACAGCTATCTCCACCAACTCGCAATCAGGAGACCTATTAGTCTACGCAAACTGTAGCTTTCCTGGCGTGACACATCAAGTACTATTAATGCAGGAGCAAACATCTCCCTAGGAGGAAATCAACTCCTGGCACAATTGCAGAGTCAAAACCATTTAATGGCTCATTGCAGATGGTCAAGATAGTACTGGAAGGTAGAACTTTCAGTCAAGAAATCCCATTTATCCCCTTGTATGATCAATCAATCAACATACTTGGGACGGATTTCTGAAGATGAGCCAAAACCTTAATTGACAGTGGAGGAGTCCAATGGCAATTTAAGACCCCTGTCATCTAACAAATAGGCCAAAGTCCCTATGGACCTGGTGGGCAAGATCGAAAAAGTTCTTCCCAACACTGGCCTTGAAGTTTTTGAAGAACTTCTCAGGTGAACTACACACGTGTGCCTGAAACCTTGCAAACTTCACTCTTCGAAGTGATGAAGCTCCACTTTTCTCTGCAGAAGATCGAGTTATAGTCAACTTACTACTGGAAACTTATCGAAGAATCTTTAAAGAGCCAGAAAAAGCAGCAGACATCCCGCCACAGAAAATCGAAGTGAAGTCCGATGCAACACCATTAGCAGTTCGGGCATAAACTGTCACCAATGAAGATCCTTCACGAAAAGGTTAACGACCTTATAGAGAAAGGGTACATGGTACCTTCCTCTTCTCCTTAGGCAGCACCATCATTGATGGTACCCAAATCTGAAAATTCCAGTAATTATCGCATGGTCACGGACTTCAGTGCACTCAATGCAGTAACCATACTGGACAGATATCCACTTCTGAAGATCAAGGATCTTATAGCAGAAATCAAGATAAAGACATTTATGTCGTCCCTTGATTTAACCAACTGCTACTTGCAAATTCCTATCCATAAGGATTGCCAACAGTTGTTTTTGATTATCACACCATTCAGCACATATAGTTATATGAGAATGCCAATGGGAGCTCGAAACTGCAGCCCACTATCAGCAATTTGTAGATGAAATAATCAAGACTATCACAAATGTGCTTGTCTCAGCCTACCAAGACGATCCTACGTCGGTAGTGACAGTTGAAGAACACATTCTGTATTTGGACAGAATCTTCAACAAGTTTGGTCAATGGAAATTTGGATGTAAAGTCGCATCTTTATTGCACTGAACATTAAACAAAAATGTTTTTGAACATGGTTTGTGGAAACAAATCGCGAGAAACATGTGTGCCTACCATCATGTGTGCACACACTTATGACATATTTTTTGTTCAAAAACGATGTTTTACAACATTTTTTACGATCGCTCGTGAGGCGGTCCAGATCAAAGAAGAAAATGTTGCAATTTACTGCGCATGCTCAGCCAAGCCACGTGATCAGCCATTGTTCCAAAAACGTAAAAACGAAGTTCAAGCTAGGATTGCCATGTGAATGAGTAATCTTTTTTGAATGATATCATATTATATTGAATAAATATTATGAAAATGAATGAATATTAAATAAATGAAAATGTATGAATATTAAATGAACGAAAACGACGATCATGCATGTTTTTAAACAACAGAAGCATACACGCCTTGGTAGAAGAGCCATACTGGATGCATTTGTTGAAGGATTTTTTTAACACTTTGATGGAGACAGGTCAGTATTCTTCAGCATGTTGAGGAATACAATGTTTCCGGTTTCTGTTGAATGTATGTATGTATGCAGTTTACATGTTTTATGTTCAATATTTAAAGTTTAGTGCAGTGGAGATGCGGCTTAAAAGAGAAAAATGCAAGCTATTCATGGAAAGTTTTTCCTTCCTGGGACACATCTTGTGCTGCCAAGGATTAAGTTTGTACCCTGATAAAGTAATGGCCATCTCAAAAATGGGCTACCCAAAGAATACCAAGCAACTCAAATCCTTCTGGCCTCTTGCAAATGGTTTGGTGAGTTCATACCGGACTTATCAACCACTGCAACTCCTTTGCATAAACTGCGTAAGAAGGATGAACCATTTGTATTTACAGACGCCTGCAAACAGACAGTAGACAAGTTAAAACATTATTTTATATGGCCCCAATGCTGGCTCAACCTGACTTCGACAAGAGCTTGTACCTCTATACAGATGCAAGCAATGAAGCCATGGAAGCAGTGCTCGGACAAGGAGATGGAGAAGAATTTAGGGTAGTGGAATACGCCTTTAAGTCTTAACTCAGCTGAAACGAACTATTCTCTAACTGAGAAGGAAGCCCTAGCAGTAATCTGGGCAGTTCAAAAATTCCGTAGTTATGTTGATGAGTTGACCTTCGTTGTGCATACTGATCATGCTTCCTGAGACAAATACTCAAAACTAATGAACCCAAGAGCACAGTAGCTCGCTGGATAATGTAGATTCAGCAGTTTGTCTTTGAGGTTCAATACATCCCTGGAGGCCTAAATAATTTATCAGACTTGCTATCTTGTACCTCAGGTCAATCTGATTCTGTGGTACTGATATACCATTTCTTGGTTAACGAACAGCCCATCATGGCTGAAGAGTTTCGCGAAATGCAACTCTTAGACCAATAGTGCAATCACATTATCAGAGCCATAGAAGCGGAGGATGATCCCAGTAACTCTGAAGGTCGAAATTTCACCAATAAAGGATACGCCCTGGCTAATCGAGTCCTCTATCGGATTAGAAATCCTATGCATGATGAGGACCAAACTTATGTTTTTAGCTGTCCTACAGCAAACAGTCCTAAAACGGAACCATGATGCGCCTAAAGCAGGGCATCCTGGCGTAAACACCACTGTCAACAGGATATCCAAATTGTATTACTGGCCTGGACTACGGCAACAAACTCGAACATATGTTCAGCAATGTGTGGAGTGTCAAAGGTATAAGTCCAAGAACACTGCAGGGAAAACTCCAGTCTCTCCCTTGGGTTCGATACAATAGCTATCGACCTAATGAATCCTTGCCCAGTCACATATGCTGGAAGTAAATACATCTTCTCAGCATGTGACATTGGAACCGGATGGGTCGAGCTCTTCCCCATCTGTGATTCGAAAGCCGAGACAATATGTCGAACCTTAATCAAAGAAATCTGTCTTTGATTTGGGACCCCAAAATTTATTCAATGTGACAATGGTCCCTTTCACTGTTTTTGAAACAAACAACAAAAGCTATGGGATTCAAGTTGCAGAACATTGCACAATACAATCCCCAAGCTAATCCTGTGGAAAGGAAACACAGAGACGTAACTCCCACAACACATGGGACTAGCATCTTGCAATGGTGAGATGGGCTATAAACTCAATCTCCAGCTCAGTGACTGGAGAAAGTGCATTCTTTCAAACTTTTGGTCGAACACCCAGATCACCTCATGACAATATGTTCACGTTTAATAACGTCTGTCATGATCCTTTATTCTTCAAGAACAAGTTCTCAGAATTCCTGGAAATACTATCCAGCAAACTCCTAGCATGTCGAGATAAACTCGAAGCAGCACAACATGACCAAAGACTAAAACATAATCTTCGAACAATCACCCCTAACTTTTATATTGGTGATAAAGTGTGGCTAACTTCTCAATTTCAGTTTTGCACACAAGGGTTTACTTCGAAGTTAACCCCAAAATTGATGGGATTTACCTAATCCACAAAATCATCTCCCTCGCAACTTATGAAGTGAGGGATTCATTGAGATCCAAGACCCTTGGAATTTACAATGCGGGAGACCTAACTAAAGCCAAAGATGAGGACGATACAACTCTCATACTTCGAACTAAGTCTCGAGGAAGACCTAACAAATGTTTGGACTTATCCTCCACTCCAATAGCGTGCACCGTACCAAGTACTGACTCTACCCAAGTACAGAATTGTATGATAAAACAAGAAGGATCGAACCAAAGGTCGGACTTACCTTCCACACAACCTGTGAGTTTAGTATATAATACTGATGCTACCCTGAATCAAAAGTGTATGAAAAGGCGCAGCAGACCCGCCAAAAGCATGACCAAGATACCTAAAAAGGATCTTGTGAAAACATGTACAGGCGTAATTACGCGTACTAGAGCAGGTCGAGCTTCAAAGCCCCCTGACTAGATCAACAACATCATAATTCAAGATGTATCCCATGAAATGGGATATTGATGAAAAAATATAATTCGGACTTAATTACCACAGTATGGCAATTTACTGAGGCCTAAGGCCTATGTACACCAACAAGACATCGTAGATCCTAATGAACAGGACTATGACCAACGTTGTCTGACAATCTCACACTTCAGAGATGTCAAAAAGCTAAATCAAGAATGTCCTGACAAGGACAATGAAGAACGCAAAACAACGTTTAAAGTTTGTTGAGCGACAAACTATTTGATAGAAAAGGGTTGCGATCCTTCAATGGCGCAAAAGTTCGTTAACGTTATCAGTCCAAACTTTTATAATAACGCCGAAGTACAAACAGATTAGGAATTGCTATACAAATTTGTTGCCCAAATTCGAACTTCGAACCAAGAAGCAATTAACATGCTTCGCAAAGCGATCCCATCAAATTCAACAGGTGCCTGCACCCCTTTCAATTTGAATTTCAAACTCCAAATGGATGTGACCCTTTGTGTCACTAATGAATCCACCAATAGGTTACAGATTCAATTAAGCATCACGCCTACCGACCTACTAGCTTATTTAAGATCCTGTGAACTTCGACTTGTCCTCTTGTTTTCCACGTTTCTATCGAGCATGTGTGTTTTCAACGATTGAGATTTTGCGAGTTATCGGACTTAGACTGACTACAGTATAAACTCGATTATGCGGACTAATTGGGACCATAGGTCATCTGGATAAGCAAAAATCTGGATAATCGAGTTTCTACTGTATAGGGCAATTTCTGAGCTGCCAGTCAGTGTTTAGTTACCTGCAGGAATGTCTTGCACTTATTTTACAAGAATATACCTTATATATATATATTTATATTTTACCTTATATATATTTTTTAAATTGCAGTTTTTTCTTTCAGAAATGGAAAGTAGACGTTATTACGATCGTAACAAGCCAACAAAAATGGAAAAAATGTACTCAAAAGGCCCCAAAAATTGCTTCAAAAATGTACTTGAAGGGCCTAAAAAAGTGTTCATTTTTACGGTCGTTTTTGGGGGCCCTTCAGGTACATTTTTTTTGATTTTTTTTGGCTAATTATGATGGCAAAAACATCTACTTTCGAATTTCGCAAGAAAAAACAGTAATTTCAAATGTCGAATTTTTATAGATTTTTAATACCCTTACAGTTTTTTTAAAAATGGGTGAATTTCGACTTTTGAAATTACAGTTTTTTCTTGCAGAATTGGAAAGTAGACGTTATTACAATCATAAAAAGCCAAAAAAATCATATGTACCCGAAGGGCCCCAAGAATGTCTTCAAAAATATACACTTTTGGACCCTTTGTGTACATTATTGAGAACATTTTTAGGGACCTCTGGATACATTTTATTTGATTTTTTTGGCTTTTTATGATCGAAATAACGTCTACTTTCGAATTCTGCAAGAAACTAATGCCATTATTTTTTTATAAATACAAATATAACTATCATTGTTCATTTTTAAAAGAATTGGTGATCTTTCAATTCAGGAGATTGAGCTTTACATGTATACATTAAGGTAGCATGTGTATGTTTCATGTGTCTTAATCTTTCGTTTTGTGCTTTAAAAAAAATCTTGGCTCCGCACGTCCGGATAAATGAGGATCTGGATGATTGAGGTCCGGATAATCAAGTTTCTACTGCACTTGCCATTAGTCGTGAGATGATTGGCACCTATGACATACCTTTCTGGGACTGAACTCAATGAAGTTCGTGAATCATCGTGCTAACCAGCACCTTCAACAGCCAACTTCAGACTTCCACAAACTTTCGGGAGAAGTTCGAACTTTGGCAATACTTGGCGCGGCGCGTCAATGTTCCACAACCGGACTTCATAACGCCGACACGATGTTAGCCTTATTGTCACGAGTCCGTGATCCTCCATAAATGTTTGACAATATTTTGAGGATCGTCAGAGGTCTGAACTCCGCATCTGATGCAGCCTTCACAGCGCTAGCCCAGTATACCACTGGTGAACAACCGCCAAATTCTACAGTAGGATATGCCAAATTTATGAAGGCATACGTCGCAGCCGATCAGAGCTGTCACCAGAATTTCAAGTCTCCAAACTGAGATGTACGCTCGAAAAACCATCGAAGCAAAATACTGTGTTCACCGAGAGGAACATGAAAAACTCCAGCAAAATTATTTGCAGGCAACAGGACTCATCTAACAACTTTTGGATCAAGTTGCCACACTTTGGACTTCCACCGAAGCCAAGCGCCCTATCGGCATCCTCGAAGACCGCTAACTGGTGGTACAGATCACTGCTAGTGATCAACAAGCCGAGGAAAACGTGCTTGAATGCAGTATTACGTTGCAAGAAGCTCGTGAAATCACCAGCCAACCGCAACCGCGAAGTTCGATGCCTCCAGTAGCTGAGGAAATCATCGAACTTTCTTCCACACCTTCAACGTCTGCTAGATCACCTAGACCCACTCCACGAAAGGCCCTGGCTCAACGAAGAAGCCGAAGAAGTCCGCTCCAGCTACAAGTCAACAGTCCGAACCTAATCAGTCCGAACTCAGCCTGTCCAACTCAGAAGCCGCTGATGACTCACCAATGGCCGAAGAAACACCTGCAACTCTAGAGAAAAGGAAAAGGTCTCCGCAACCTGAACCATCTATACGTCCAGATGCCCCGGTATTTAAAATACCCAGCAAGATTGCATCCGCTATAGTGGCGAAATCAATGAAATGTTGACCCACAGTCGCCAGCAAAATCGTCAGGAAACCGACTCGAACACGCAAGGGAACCATTTCTCCAAAGAAACCTGTGTTATCTGCTGACCAGAAGATTGCAGCACACACCCACTCTCGTGAATTCACAAATAAAACGACGTTCTTGGATCCACATCTCGAAGTTTACCGTAGAACCATTCATTCTCAGGCAATATTTCATGGAGACTACAAAGCCTGGAAGAAGGATCCCCTGCCATGCAGCAATACAACGCCAAAATTGTGGGTCTCAGGGCCAAGACTATCACGTCCACCTATTTTCATCCCAAGCCTGGAGATCGGGATTTCTACACCTGGCTGAAATTATTGACGTTCGGCAGACCACTCCATGGCAAGAAATGTTGCAACTACTTCTTTTATAACAAGCGGTATGAATCGTGCATTATGAACTGGGATGGTGCCTACCAGATTCCACCAACACGACGACTAAAGACTCCTCTTGGAGAACCTACCTGCCTGGTTACGAATTACAACATGGACATCCTCAACGCCATGCTCGAACGAGTCGACAAAGAAGATTACTACCTATAATCAAACCAGATGTCCGAACCACCAAAACTTAAGTATTCGCCTTTAAAATTGTCGCGTGATAATATTTTTGTAAATCTTGTAGTTTGGTTTTGTGAATTTTCACCAAGTGTTAGTCTCTCTCATAGGTTAGGATTTGTGTTTTTGTATTTTTAAAATTAATTAACAAAATTATTTTAGGCCCGCTTAAAGGGGGGGGGAAGTGTATCACCCTGATCTTCTGCATTAAGACTAGGAAAAGCTAGGACTAACCATTGTCTAAATAGGACTAAGTTCGGCCTAAGCCTCAAATGAAATGCCAAACCTTTAAAAGTACCCAAATGGGGAATCAGGATATTGGAATGTTCAATATCCTTTAGGACTAATCCCTAAACAAAAGGGATTAACCAAACAGAATGTTTAAGAAACTTCTTGAGAACAAATTAGGCAAATGCTAATTAGGTCAAAGAACGACTTTTCAGACAATGACCCAAAAGTTCATAAATTCAACCCCTAATTCTAGTGGTCAATTTATATCACTTGGTAGCCCTTCAACTAATATATAAAGGGCTACCAAACTCTAGCTAAAGCAGAGAGAGGAAAAGACTAAACAAAAACTTGGATTGTCTAGGCTGCAAGAGCATTTGCTCCTGTTTGCGCCTATGTAAAGTTGTCACATCTGTTAATAAAAGACTTAGAACAAAAACCAAAACAACTTTGGGAAAATTCTCTATTCATTTTCAGTGAGGCCTGCTTCCCTCGTGTCATTTTCGATTTGCTTCGATAGCCGAACACCGATATCTTCGGCCTTATTTTACATATTGTCAACTTCGGCATTCCCTTCACTTCTCAAGCTAAGGTGCATCTACCCATCGGACTCACCAAAAGCAGTCACCTCACTTTGTTTTTTATTAGAATAAGTGGCTAATGTTTTTAAAGTACTAACAATACCTGCAGAATCATTAATTCTATCAATTAATTTGATTCTGGATACGGTATTCTACAGAATTTTGTAAAAAAACGCAATAAAATTACACGTGAAGGTGAATTTAGTGGTATTAATTGACTTTTTTGGATCAGTATAGAATTAACATGTACTTTTCCCTCTTTTGATACATGACTTTTTTCTGGATGTGAAATTGAAAATCGCAGCCGCCATATTGGTACTCTTGTTTACATAGTAAACCCATAGGCGCTAATGACTACACCATATAAGAAGAAGTAATGCTAGTTTGCCTTGCCGCCATATTGCTACTCCATAATACGTGCTGCCCCTATAGGGATTAAGCCATAAGAGGCTAGTAGTATGCCACTACTAATTTTTTGGAAATTCTTGATTCCACATGCTGGAAAAGGGTGTCCAGAAAAGGGAGATCTACTATGCTATTATATAGTAGATATGCCATATGTGGCTATAGATTATTATACATGCATATACATTTATATATTCCAGATATGGGCCATGCTATACAGTACAACCTGTCAAAATTCATATGCTTTGGATCAGTGAAAAATATGCTTTTAGACAGGTTATACTGCATATGAGTTTGGGGGAAATGCCATATCTGGCTATATATACATAACATGTGAATGGGAAATGCCAGATATGAGCATTATTTTTAAATGTATTGTGTTATTTTCTCAAATTATAGAATGCATTTTTAATGCAATTTTTAATTATACGCAATTTTCAATTTTATTTTGAAATGTATTTCGGAATTGCTAGAAATTTTAAAAAGCATTTTGCAATTGTTACTAAATTTTAAAATACTATAATTCAATATGTTGGAATTTCAAAATGCATTTTGAAATTGCTGACCATTGGGAAATGCAGTTCAAACTGTTTTGATTGAAATCGTTAACAATTTTAAAATGCAGTTTGAAATGCATCTCCCACACGGAACAGAAATGCATTTACAGTGACTCAAACAATTGTTCACATAAATGCCAGTGTATGTTTATTGTCTTCACAAACATCCAATAGACTTTACC